>JASAND010013122.1:0-10825 GCA_030248195.1 Trissonchulus latispiculum
ACGGCTGACTCCTACAACTGTGTGTACCTAGTAAACAAAGCATTTGTCCCGATACTTTGGCCTCAGTGTATCGAGCGTATTACAATTGCATTAATTAATTAGGAAGCGCTCAGTGTCTTACTCTTCTGAAAGTCTACTCACATGGTTCCGCCAGTAGTTTTGTGGAGTATGTCCGCCACATTCTGCGGGGTATACATGTTGAGTGGTGAGTTGTACTGGAGGTGCATCAGTTTGGCGTTGGGGTTCTGCACTGGGGGAGTCCAGACCCCGAGGGCCGGTTCCCGATCCGTCCCGCTCGACTTCATCTCAATCACGGAAGAGGGGGAACTCCGACCGGAAGAAGTGGCCGAGGAAGAGCCCAGGAGGGTGTTTCGGACCTGGGACCGGATGTAGTTTTCCCGAGGCGTGGAGCCGCCACGTCGAACGATGTGGCCGGACGGGGTCACTCTGGGGAGGAAGGAGGTGATGTCCTGCTGGGGCGACTTGGCTCGGAGCGAGATGTCTGTGGAGCGATTCACCTGAAACAGGAACATGTAGGATGCCCATGCTGGTCAATGTCTAAACCCGGGCTATACCGCTAAGAGCTGATCATATAAGTCTCTTTGCCTAACACATATATTTAACAGGGCGAGGTGATCAAATTCAGAATCTTAAGGGAGACCACTTTTTGTCGATTTTTCGACCATCTCCGATTTTGCTCATTTTCACATATTTTGTGGTCCTCATGGGCCTTCAAAACAAGACCGGAGCGTTTGGCGTAGCACTGTTTCTATCGTTCTGTAGAACCCCCTCGAAGCTGACGTTGACATGTGTTAAACATAGAAAAATGAAAAAGCTAGGTTAAAAAGATTGTAGCAGAAAATTGTTTCGTTGTATGAATGATACTGCGCTACAACTTTGCACACATGTTAAAGACATCCTAGAGTGCAGCTACATCCTAGTTTTTAAGCCAGAATTTTAGAAAATCAGTCATTTTGGTACCATGAAGAACAGGGCCTACAGGAAACCGTTGCTTGTTCTGAACGATTGACGAAAGTTACGGAAATGGCGAGTAGATAGCTGCACTCAAAGCATGAAAGCAAATTTTACGAAGGTGTCCACGTGTTTCTGCCGTCAAAACTAAACTCAAAAAACTTGTCACAAAACAGCAAATTCTGCTAAAATGGCCATTTTTTCTAATTTTCACATTCTTTCGCTAATTTCTCACTTATGTAATAGAAAATCACCAAACATGGCAGATTTATAGGGTTGTGCTGGGGCCGAGAAATAAATGTTGCGGCCGAACCGAGTCCGAACTGAGAACCTCTGCTGGCCCGACCCGAAGCGGGCGCTCAGGCTGTTCGGGCCGTTGGCGATGCTCGGCTCCAACTAGTACTGCAGTTTGTACAATGCGTATCCGGGCATTATTGATTTTTGAGAAGACGCTTCCAGGGCCTGCCCTGGACTAAACTCTCTCAATCTCAATCTATCAAGAGCAGGCAACTTTGTATTTTGGTTTAGAACGATGCGGTTGTTAAGTTTGAAGTAGTTCCATTGACTTTTTACTTGACCTGGATCACTTGACCGGCAAGTCGGTCGACCAACAACCCTGGTCTGAAGCCAATTTACAAAATTCCAAATAAGCGCAAAAAGCAAAACGAATAAAATTACAGAATTAGCCCTCTGAAAGTTTCCGGTTTCGGCCTTTCTGGTGAGGGAGTCCCGCATAAGACTGGCGAGACTCTTGTTGCTGGGCACGGCGGGCTCCTCCTCTTCCGTCGGGCTCCGCGGAGGCGCTCTTGACTCCACAGGAGCTCGAGTCGGTCTGAAACAATTAATCAACAACCATGTCAACAGGTGTTTTCCAGAACCTCTGTTGGGTAGATTAAAGAATAAATGGCCTGAAAACTTTTGGCTCCATCAAATCAATGTTGGATCTAAAACCAAAGTGGTGTGGAAATGCTCTTGAAGGAAAGCCCTCTGGTGTACCAGATTTTAAGTAAATAACTCCGCTCAGAAAATGAGTTATTCAAATGAAATATGAAAACCCGAATAGACCTTATGTTACTGCCTGCGGCCAGTTTCATTAACCTGGTCGAGTCGTCGAGTCGAGTAGCTAAACTACGCTGCAAATGTCTGAAGCTTGTGATCCTGAAACGATAGTACAGTTGAAAATGTCTTCTTTCTTGAATCGGGTTTTCTACTTAAATTTTACTCGAGAATTTTTCAAAGTATGAATTTTACTTGACAAATTTTTAAAAAATTCTAAAAGCGTAGCATTTCGAGCGTAAAGCTATTTTAAAGGTGTACTGGACTACTTCAGTGACTGTTGTTTCATTTCTGATCCCACAGAAATAATGTACGCCAAGTTAATGGCCACTCGCCGACTCGACAACTATTATGAAACTGGCCCTTGTCTTGTAAGCACGGAAACTTGGTCCGTTGAGCTAAAATTGAGATTATGTGAAAGCTTGGTCTGATCGGTGCGGAAGTCAGAGCAAAATTTACTTTTCCTCCAATTCAGTAAAGCTTTATTTATGGGGAATTTTGGGGACGCATAATATAAACCTGAAGTCCGTTTGCCGTATCAGTTTTCTTACGTTTTCACATTCTGAACAAAACCTTACAAGTGCAGCACAGTCGGATCGGAGACTTTGCCGGCTCTGCAAAGCCCATTGGAAAGAGGAAATTAGAAACAAAACACTCACATAATAATAGGAAATCTGAGCAACAGAGGAGGAATTATTTCCTTTAAAACACTTGTATCCTTTGCAGTGTGCAAAATTTTTCAATTATGGTGTTGCAACTGAAATCTAAGTTGAAGAATGCCTTTATACTATCTTGAAGGAAGCCACGGATCTTCCATTCTAGTTTTCATTGGGTAGAGGTGTCCAATCTGGTTGGCTCTTGGGGTTGAACAAAACTGGGTATGAATCATGTCTTTCCCCATTCTACCTCATAGGTGTGGCTTCTCAAAAAATCTGGGGTCCGCCAAAATTGCCAAAACCCCCTAAATTTTAGTTTTTTTGCCAATTTGACCACTTTTTGCTCCTAATGGGGGAGGGCGTAGCAACATTTGAAGATCTGGGGGGTCGCGAAAATTTGTTATTTTGGTGGTGGGTCCCCCTAACACACCTATGTTCTGCCTCATGCTCATAGTGCTAGACAATGAAGAGAAACGAAACTTAGTGGCTTAATCTTGTGCCATTCTTATAGGAGGACCGTGGGCTCTTGGCCTGTATGCTTTTGTAGTTTCAGTTTCCACAAACTCAAAAGTTACCAGGTATAAAAAGCAAAATCCAAAGCACTATCTTCCAATGAATTCAATATAATACACGAGCAGTGGAAAATAACTTGAACAAACGGGCCCCTAGCTTGTTAGGTTGGAAATTAGGCCTTCGATATATAATTGTGTGCTTTAGGATGTAAACAATTATTTAGCCCAATTAAATTGTCATTTTCCACTTTAAGACTACCTAAAAATGGTGAGGGAAATCGAACTTCCGGCGTTGGCGATCAGATCGATTGCGTCTTCGTGGGCCAGACTCTTCGTCTCCTCGCTGTTTATCCTGATCACGTGATCCCCCACTCGGAGCAGTCCTTCCGCAGCCAAACCCGCAATTACCTAAATAGGATTAATTAAATTCGATATTTAATTCATTGACGCGTAATCACCGAAATCAGGATAATTAATGTGATGTTAAATTGATTGGTAAATTGGCAATTAATGAGTAGCTTAGGATATCACTTTACGTTAGGAAATTTGGTACACTCAATACGTGTGACTCTACAAAGCTTAAACTAGTTTCTGAGAGAATAGGTTTGCTAGGTTTGGGGACCCAATGTTATCAACGCCTAAACCCGGCTTAATACGATAGGATACCTAACGTCGATTAATTTTCTTGAATTTGAAATAATTTTTATGGAAGGCTATCAGCAAAGTTAGACTGGGTCCAGCCGTTGATAACATCAAGAGTTTATAATAGGAAGAGTAAGACACTCAGCTCTTCCTCCTCCTAATAGAATAAGTTTGCAGTATGCTCGAAACATTAAGGCCAAAATCTCGGGGGGGGGCTTCTCAGCGTGTAAACATACAACGCTGACATTTTTCAAAAACGGGCGTTTTCGACAAATGGAATACTATTACTTGAGCCAAGAAAGTCGTACAGCAATAATTTTTATATCATTATGTTGCGTAGAACGAGAACGAGATCTTTTTAACGATATAAAAATCATATAGTTCGGTTCAAACAATCACGTACAAATCCGACAATAACGTAAGGCATTTTGAAGAAATAATCAAATTCCTAGAATTTTCGTGAAAAGGATGTTTTGCTGCCGGATTTACAAGAGATTGCCTCAACCGAACTATATAAATTTTCCATCGTTAAAAAGATCTCGTTTCACCCGTTTCGTTAATGATATAAAAATTATTGCTGTAAGACTTTCTTAGCTCAAGTTATTGTATTAAATTTTTCGAAAAAAATTTTTTTGAAAAATGTCAGCGTTGTATGTTTACACGCTGAGAAGCCCCCCCCCCGAGATTTCGGCCTTAATGTTTCGAGCATCTTGCAAGCTTATTCTATTAGGAAGAGCTATTATAAACTCTTGATAACATGGATGACGTTGGAAGCTCACCTCCAAAACCAGTTTGATCAGTATAAATGCAAAACCTCAAAAAGCTCATCCTTAGTTGCCAGCGGTCACCCACCGTTCCAATGGAAGCAAGCTTAGCAAAGAGTCATACTCCTTAAGTAAGACTGCACAGTTTTAGCAAATTTTAGTGATTTTTGTTTTCAACAATCCACATTTTTTATTCATTTTTGACCAAGATTTTAAAAGTACTGGCCACATTGTTGCTAATTTTGGCACAGAAGACCACGTTAAAATTTTGAACATTTTCAGAAATAGACCCGTAGTTGGAGCTAGGGCTCGGATAGAAACCCAAAATCGGACCCTGTGCTAGCTTATGACAACAATTGCCAAATCAACAAGAATTAACGAACCCTGGTAACTCTCAGAGGTTCCTTAAAATCGGCCCCGCCCTGAAGTCGAAACCCCCAGGGTGAATGAAGTCCATCTCGAATTAAGGTTAGCGTTAACTCGTTCCCGTTCGGTCGACGCGACACCATCGCATGAGCAATTCAGATGCAATTAAGGTAATTAAAGCAATTAATTCATTTGCGGGCGTGAATTTGGTCCACAAACAATCCTAGTAAACAATGTTGGGTTAAGTTTGGATGGGCAAAAATGTCAAGACGCGTTTTAATGGGCAAAAATTCGTTTGTTGCGGAAAAATTAACATCGACTAATACTGGGCTGACTGAGTTCGCATTGGCACTTTAAGGCGTTCTTTTCGCAGCGGCTGCAGTTTTCGACAAACACAGGCAAAAGCTACACTTTAGGAATATTCCTGCGTTTTCTGCGCTCTGGAAGTCAGTGCAGACGCGCACGCACACATGCACACACACGCACCTGGGCGCATATGGGAACAGAGGCAAAAACTATGTGGAAAAGCTCCCTGAAACAAGATTGCCATTAAAGCCTCAAAAGCAACTGCGCTTTTCTCCTGCGGCCAATGTGTAAAAGATAAGTTGCATGCTATAGCTATGTAGGAACGCAGTTTTCCTGCAAAATTAAGCAATATCCATTATATTGGAGATGGAGAAATCTTTACTGCACAGACGGTTTTTACGCAAGGCTAAACCTGAATATTTTTCAATGATTTTGTTGAATATTAGAGTTTATCTGCAAAATATTTGGTTCCCAAATGTTGGTTTTAACCGGTTTTAAAGACTATGCTCAATGGAAGACTCGTTTAAGTTTAACTTTTCACGTCAACAGCCGAGTTTTTGTCATATTTCCAGTCCCAGCCCCAAACCTGGTTTTGCCAAAATAAATCAGACAACCAGCTTTTTCCTTCAAAGTCTGTGGCTGGCAGTGACAACGGAATATTTCAACTCCCAGTGAAAATTTCGAAAGAAACATGCAAAACAAGACCATAGTATTTTATTCTGCGTCTGAAACATTATACCTAAAACGCTAAAATTGACTTAATAACTTTTTAGATTTCTTCGTGGTTATGTCTCCGTAAGTCTAAGACCGTTTGACTAAGCTGAAAGTTTTCTCTGTTCGCATAAAAAATTAATTCTAAATTGAATAGAACCATCCTTTAATATAACTTCATGGACAATTTCAAATATAATCCATAAACTTTCAAAGAATATAACCATATTATATGAGCACATTTGGTCAACACTAATTGATAATATAATAATACAATAAATATATAATATAACAAACCAACAAGATGAACCCTTACGTTGTGTGATACCAAGAGTCTATAATGACAAGAGTGTGATAGCAGCTGGTTCATTTTAGTCGGGGCTTATATTTAGGCACTCATTGAGGCCCTTAAAATGCTGGTTTCGCAGTTCAGGGAAAACGGACAAGAGGCAAGGAGCCTAAGGTCACGGATAGAAAACATGACCTCCAAGCCATAATGATGTGCGGTTATTGGTCCCTCAAAGTGATGAGAGCGCATTCACCCTCAGGACAGATGCATTTAGTCGCCCCAAACGAAACTGGCCCCTGCGGCTGGTTCTACTGTATGTAAAGGTATGCTAACGGCTCATCTCCTTTCCTGTACAATTGTATGCCTTGTAAATCTTGCGTTTGCGCTGTAACCTCGAAAGGTTGTTCAGCTTCAACACACAAACATTTCGGGTGTGAACACAGAGGATGATCATCATTGGGAAGGAGTCGCATAGTTGCAAACCGATGACAGAGAGCCTGCCCGCTGTCACACTCTTATCTATTATGTACTCTTGATTAATAAAAAGTCAGAATTTCAGCTTCTTATTGAGCATAACCACCTCCGCCGCCGCCACCGCCTCCGCCGTTTCCTCCCTGAGGATATCCACCACCTCCACCTCCGCCTCCATTTCCTCCGAAACCGCCACCTCCACCACCACCGCCTCTCGCGGGGCAGGGACAGTATTGGGCATCCGGTCCTGGACCACCTGGACCCCCTGGACCACCGGCCTGTCCCTGCTGACCGGGCTTTCCGTTTTCACCCGGCTGACCGTTGGGGCCTCTCGGTCCGGGCGGACCCTGCATTCCGGTTTTGCCTGCATCACCCTGGTAGCCCGGTGGTCCTTTCAGGCCGGGTTCCCCCTTCTCCCCCTTCTGCCCCTTACCTCCCGTGCCGTCGTTACCGGCTGGTCCAGCGGGACCTGGACCACCGTCCGGACCCGGACCGCCCTCTGAACCCGGACCGCCGCGGGCACCGGGTTGTCCTGGACGACCAGGTGGTCCCGGCATACCTGGCATACCTTTCATTCCGGCCGGTCCTTAAATGAAGAAAACCTTAACACTATCATTAATGTAAAAGAATTGGCGGAAGAAAGTTACCCACTGCCATGCCCTTGAGACTCGAAACATTCTGAATTCAGATCGAACGGATCGGGGTTCGTACGCACAGACGTGCGCTCTGCGGATTCAATCACAGACAGCTGCAGTCGATTCAAGCTTTGACTTTAACCGAAAGATTAGTGACAGTTTTCAGAGTGTCTGGGGATTTTCAAACAATTGCTGACCTGACGCATAAGGAACGAATGAGAGTTTGGTTGAAGATTCAATTGCATTGAATTTGACATATACCATAAACAGTGTTAACATCAATATATTGTATGTATCAAAATCATTTCTGGCACATCAAAGTTGCTAAATCCAACACCTAGTTTACCGTTAGGCCCAGGAGGTCCAGGAGGTCCGGGGTCGCCGGGCGGGCACTCCATGCACTCCGCCATTCCGGCCATCTCTGCCTGGCTGTCTTCCGCGTCCTCCCCGGGAGCTCCGTCCGCGCCAGGGTCGCCGGCCTCACCAGGTTCCCTGAAAAAGAAGAAACATAACTAAGTGGATCACAACTGAGTGAAACATTAGCGAAACGAACGAACGTCTAAATGGTACTCAACCAATCCATTTACCGATAGAATAGGACTTACATTACTAGGTTTGTAACGTCTATTTGGGTTCCATTTGATTAGTATTAGTGTGAATTACCCCACTTTGAATGGACTATTTATGGCTTCTTACCCAGGTTCTCCAGGTATACCAGGCGGCCCCAGTGGACACCCGCTTCCATTGTCACATTCTAAAAAAAATCACGCCAAATATTCATTTTAGTCAACAGTGTTATTATCGAAGACTACAGCTGTAACTAGTTTAGATAAAACATTAACCATGTGTGCGCACTAGCATTGTTGCTTTTCCGGAAGAAGTGCTAAGACTTAGACATATATAACTCAAGCTGGTGTACAGGAAGAAACTAATAAAAATTATTCGCTGATTTGGCTGTCAAAAAACCTGATTTTCGTTTCTCCGACTTCCTTTATCTTCTACTTACTTTTTAAAGACCCATTCTAGTCATTGAAAGCCCAACTCTCTGAGGTCTTAATTCTGGAAAAGATTCATTGTGATGAAACACATTTAGACAGAGCGTTCTTTAGACTTCAGAGACAATGGTCTATTTCTGATTACGGAAACGGCGTTTTGACGAAATCAAAAACTGTTTCGGGCAAATTAGAACAAAATATATTGAAATAACAAATATATGACAAAATCACAAAACATGACTATTCTTGTTTTGCATAACGAATTTTCAAAAACTTTGGTCAAAAATTGTAACTACGCTTGGTAAGTTTGCCGCCTACCAATACACAAGCTGGCCATACACATTTACATGGAACTACTAAACTACGCAGAAGCTGCAGGGCTTTAAACTGATACGTGGCTCAATTCACAACTACCAATATTAGGTGAGTCAGTTTTCCAAGAAAGACTGAGTGAAAAGGAAGCACGACCTTAAGGTGCTGGTTTCCTTTCGGGTATTTTTGACTCATACGGCTTTTTTAATCCTTTACGTAAATGGCTAAAACTTACAAACTAACTTATTTCTGAGCTCTTTAACATTCTGGGACCAGTCCCGTATCTTTATGCCAAAAGATAAGAAAGTTTTGGTTTCTGGTCTTAGGCCCCCAGTAGGTAGACAAGACACGGGATTGGTTATTATGTCTGGAAAGAGGTCACGAAAATGAACATTTTCGTTTTTACAACCTTTGAGCTATCTCCAGTGGTTAAGTCAGTATAAGCAAAAAACTGTTTTGAAAAACTGACAAAATCAGTTTTTCCAAAATAACAGCCACATGTTAAGGACAAAGTTGGCTTATTTATACTCAATCGGTACAGCGTCCAAATGCACATTTTATCAATGAGTACTAGCCGGACTTTATTGCTGTAAGCTAGAAATTTGGTCGAAGAACCATTTTGGCAAAACTGCGATTATTTTGCTTTGAACATCGATTTCTCAAAAACTACCCGAGGGATTCCGGAGATTTTTGGCACAATCGAATCGCACTTCTGCGGAGGGTCGTTTTTCTTGGTTTGGGCTAAAACGTATTGAGTTGCAAGAAAACTCAATGTGAAGTTGCGAAATTTCGTGTTACCGTGCATTTGGCCGATTTTCTCGACCGTTAAGACTTGCTGAGCCAAATCCAAAAAACGTCGCTTGGTCAATATGTCCTTCATATCGTGGAACAAAAAGAACTTTTGGCCGATTCTTCGGTTTTGAGAAATCGATGTTCAAAAATTTGGTCTATATTCATCCTGTTAGATATCAGCATATCAGAAAATTTATGCCATTTTTTGCTAATTTTGCTAGTTGCATAAGCTCATGTGAATGTACAGGTTATAAACGATGTATAAAGTTCTTTCTAACTCCCAAAATTGCGAAAGTTATAGCGTTTCAAAGAATCACCACAAAAGCACTGCACAAAAGGATACCACCGCCTTAAGGAGTATCACTCTTTGCTATGCTTGCTTCCATTGAGCCGGTGGGTGACCGCTGGCAACTAAGTATGAGCCTTTTAAGTAATATTTAAGGCTTTGCATTCGTACTGATCAAACTGGTTTTGGAGGAAATGGAGGCGGAGGTGGAGGTGGTGGATATCCTCAGGGGAGGAAACGGCGGAGGCGGTGGCGGCGGCGGAGGTGGTTATGCTCAATAAGAAGCTGAAATTCTGACTTTTTATTAATCAAGAGTACATAATAGATAAGAGTGTGACAGCGGGCAGGCTCTCTGTCATCGGTTTGCAACTATGCGACTCCTTCCCCAATGATGATCATCCTCTGTATGTACTCCTCGAAATGTTTGTGTGTTGAAGCTGAACAACCTTTTCGAGGTTACAGCGCAAACGCAAGATTTACAAGGCATACAATTGTACAGGAAAGGAGATGAGCCGTTAGCATACCTTTACATACAGTAGAACCAGCCGCAGGGGCCAGTTTCGTTTGGGGCGACTAAATGCATCTGTCCTGAGGGTGAATGCGCTTTCATCACTTTGAGGGGACCAATAACCGCACATCATTATGGCTTGGAGGTCATGTTTTCTATCCGTGACCTTAGGCTCCTTGCCTCTTGTCCGTTTTCCCTGAACTGCGAAACCAGCATTTTAAGGGCCTCAATGAGTGCCTAAATATAAGCCCTGACTAAAATGAACCAGCTGCTATCACACTCTTGTCATTATAGACTCTTGGTATCACACAACGTAAGGGTTCATCTTGTTGGTTTGTTATATTATATATTTATTGTATTATTATATTATCAATTAGTGTTGACCAAATGTGCTCATATAATATGGTTAAAATCTTTGAAAGTTTATGGATTATATTTGAAATTGTCCATGAAGTTATATTAAAGGATGGTTCTATTCAATTTAGAATTAATTTTTTATGCGAACAGAGAAAACTTTGAGCTTAGCCAGCAATACGTAACTGGAACAGCACA
>JASAND010013123.1:0-40467 GCA_030248195.1 Trissonchulus latispiculum
AATTCATAACTTAAGGGGTGGGGTCCATTTTTATGGTCATTTTTTCGACTTTCTCCGATCTCGCTGATGTTCACATATTTTATTGTCCAAATGGTATATTTTAACAGTTTTTAAAATTTAAGTCGTAACTCTTACGGTTGTCTAATAATTTCACCTCAAATTTTAAAAGTTGTCATTTTTCGCGTGCGCCAAAACATCTGGTTGATGAATCTGGACAAATTATTCATTAAGATAGCGATAAATTGTTAAGCTGCGGCACCCTGGGAATAGAATTTTAATTTATGCTTTAAAATTTGGATCTCTTGAACTTTATGACCACAAAGACTCAACACGGTCTCCTTTGAACTTAGTTACTGATTGCTACGATAAACATTATTAATTGATATCTATATCATTCGAAAGCTCTTAACATGCTCTAACCGACGATGTGAAACATTTGGTCGTATGTTATCTCATTAACAAGTTAAGCTTAAAGAGGAGATGAAAATTTGTAAATTCTCAAATTTTTCAAACATTTTTTAACTTAATTTTTCCGTAATGCAAGATGAAAACAAACTACTTATACCGTTGAATAGAGCACGCCTAGAGCTTTCGAATGATATAAGTATTACCGAATAATGTTCATCGTAGCAATCACTAACTAGCTTTAAAGTGGACCATGTTGACACCTTGTGGTCATAAAGTTCAAGAGATCCTAAAATTTTTTATTAATTTTTGAATAATTAAAATTTAACACGACTTGAGTATCAAGTCCAATTTTAGTCATTTAAAAATTAATTAAAAAATTGTAAAAGCCTAAATCATATTCTAATTCCAGGGTACCGCAGCTTAACATTTTAGCTAAAACACCTCTAAAACCCAAGGAATTTTTAAATTTTGCTAAGCTTAATTCTAGAAACCTACAAGGAAAACTTAGCTAGTATTTGGCAAAGGGGTATATGTGGACCCCCTCTAGCGTTTGGTATTCTACCTTTTATCCAAGCTGAGTACTGGGTGTGTTTTTTCTCTTCTCGTCGATTTTGACACCTCCGCTGGGAAAAACACACCACCCAATTTTTACAAATAGACCAATATGTAGTTCTGAGCAATACTGATGCTCTTAAACGATATAGCGGGTCTTGGTTTGTAAGTCTGGTTCAAAAAATACGCACTTGAGCTTCTAATAGTTCATAACATAAATTAAGTATGATGATTTGCTGCATCATCGTTCCAGGTTTCATATGTTTACAGGGCAAAATTTTAAAAATTTTAAAAAACTTAAGGAAATTACAATTTAAGGGCAAAAATAACTTAAATAATGATAAACAATGTCATTTTCAGAAGTGTTTTGGTATTATAGGGGAGCGCGAGAGCGCTCCCCTATAATATGGGTGTAAAAGGCTCAGTGCGGCCCTTGGAGACCCGTTCGAGGTCCGTGCCAGCTAAATACTCAACGAAACTGGACAATTTTGGTATCGTTGGAATCTACACGACGAGTACTACAAGTCGCAAAAAAGTTTTGGTCAAAATTTCCAACTTTGAAAATTTTCGCTTCCGGGCAAGTTAGGTCCGTTTGTTTTTTTTTCCGTGTAAGTCACGCTTGGAAAAATGCAATTTTCTGTCGCAGTGTTAGAACGATCTGGGCATTTTCAGCAGGTGAAGTTTGGTTTTTCTGAACGTATATACCCCGAAAGTGAACCTTTTTGATATTTTTCGCTGCCCGGCCCGGCCGGCCACCTGTACGGCCGGCCAAAAGTGGACTTGGCGCTAAAATGGCCAAAAATGGCCAATTTTTTGTCAAAGCTACAGGACTCAGGGAAGACGCTAGAGAGACGTGGTTTGTTGCATAAGGATCTACGGAAGGGTTTATATGTCCTAACGAGGGCGATTTTTGATATCTGGCCGGAATCGTTCTGGCGGCCGGCCCAAAGTTGGTCCGGCCAAATAGCCATTTTCGGAAAATTTCTAAGTCCCAACTCTACAGGAAATAGTCAAAAATAGGCCTAAATATGCTGTTTTGGGCCATATAGTGGGACGCATATAAGGGTTATCGGGGTCGCTGAAAACGATGAGCATAGTCGCAGCGCTGTGCGGTGCTGCTATCGTGCTGTACTGTTATGCAGCAACCATAGCACGCTGTCTGTAGACTTACTGTAAACGGCTAAACATATGAAACTTGGTGAAAATTATGTCTGTAGTAAGGAGGAACTGTAGCTATGTTAGTTAGTGCACTCTGTAGCTTCCACCGTGCTGTATGTGCTGCCCCAAACACAGCACAGTCGATAACAAGTTATTCTTTCGTCACTGGTATTTGAAATTCGGCATACAGATTGTTTAGGACATGACAAACTATTATAGATACGTTTCGTATACTTATTACGATGTTACTATGTGGTTGCGCTGTAGTGGAGTGCTGCAGAAGTACAGCACGGCCTGTAACTAACTACAGTTAAGTTGCAATCGCCCGAAATTTTGCACACAAGTGCAGCAGAGCATTGCAAATCGTGCCGTATGAGTTTCCTTCACCGACAGTAAAGTTTGCGTCTAGTTGCGCTGCAGTAGAGTGCTGCTGAAGCACAGCACGGCCTATAGCTAGCAACAGACAAACAGCAATCGCCTGAAATTCTGCAGGCAACTGCGGAAAAGCATTAGAAATTGTGCCGTGTAAGTCTGCTTCTTTGGACATGGACGTTTGCGTATGGTTGCGTTGCAGTAGAGTGCTGCTGAAGTGCAGCACGGCCTATAACTAACTATAGATAACTTGCAATCACCTGAAATTCTGCAGGCAACAGCGGAATAGCATTAGAAATTGTGCCGTGTAAGTCTCCTTCTTTGGCATTAACGTTTGCGTCTGGTTGCGCTGCAGTAGAGTGCTGCTGAAGCACAGCACGGCCTGTCACTAGCAAGAGACAAAGAGCAATCGCCTGAAACCTTGTATACAAGTACGGAAGAGCATTGCAAATCGTGTCTTATGAGTTTCCTTCACTGACAGTGAAGTTTGCATTTGGTTTCGCTGCAGTAGAGTGCTATATGCTATATATATACAGTAACTAAAACTATTGCAGCCATGGGTACTGGATGTTGGATTTGTGTCAAAATAGAGAAAAAGGAAGAAATTGGAACTTTTCAAGCTTCTTTGTTCTGTACTTTCGGTTGACGATTAATGATTGGCGGAATTTTTAAAGTTTCTTTCACACAGCTTTAACGTTTTTGCTTTTTACTGAGAACCTTAAAAATGAAATAGGACAAGAATAAAAATGCTCCGGTGGAGCATGAAAAATGCAATATGGGTGACATTAGGTTGTAAATGGACAGAGGACTAGGTTTTAAAACGTTAATATGGGAGGGGCAGGTTGTAAATGCCAGGAGGACTAGGTTAAAAGCGCACTAATATGGACCAGCTTCGCTGAACAACCCATATTCGCGGTCACTCATGCTCCACTCCACATGACATACGAGTAAGATCCTGCATTCTTCAACTTTCAAAGCAAGCGGGACGATTTTGAAATATTAAAGCTTATTCCAAATAAACAATGCAGTTCTGGTAGAAAGGTGTTCAAGGTGTTTTTTCTGCAGTGTCAGCGCAGAATCTTGTATTAAGTTGATGCGAAAAGCAGTTGACATTATGTACGTGTATTATTAAGTTGTATAATAAAGGAGCACGACCACATATACTTGCAGGCCGTGCTGACATATCGTACAATTTTTCGAAGAACTGCCAATATCAACAGCAAGCAGCAGCCGATAGAAACTCTGGACAGTTTTCGCGAATATGGGTTGTTCAGCGAAGCTGGTCCATATTAGTGCGCTTTTAACCTAGTCCTCCTGGCATTTACAACCTGCCCCTCCCATATTAACGTTTTAAAACCTAGTCCTCTGTCCATTTACAACCTAATGTCACCCATATTGCATTTTTCATGCTCCACTGGAGCATTTTTATTCTTGTATATATATAGTTGTCTGGGTGCCGTTTTGTTGCGATATCCGATCATTTCATGGGTTCAGGAGCCTTGACGTAAAATGTCCATGTCCAATAAACAGCTTTCTACTGAAAACAAACTGTACCATGTT
Source organism: Trissonchulus latispiculum (assembly GCA_030248195.1). Classification (NCBI taxonomy): domain Eukaryota; kingdom Metazoa; phylum Nematoda; class Enoplea; order Enoplida; family Ironidae; genus Trissonchulus; species Trissonchulus latispiculum. The sequence continues at coordinate 4,051 of JASAND010013123.1, forward strand.
GTTTAACATGGCCAAGAATGTACAAACATAATGTGTTACAATTAGTCTCAAGCGGATCACCTGGGATCATTTTTAGCACGATGTTTTTTTCTTCCCCGCCAGTGTGTTTTCCCCAAATTGCGGGCAGAAAAAAACACAGACAAAATCGATTATTGCTACTGATGTACGTACAAAGGGTCAGGCGGATTTCCATACATGAATCGATAGACCTAGGAGCGATATATATACACCATGGTACAAACGCAAGCTCTCTCAGCCTTAAGTCAAAAAAGTTTACAACCTTAACCTTAGTTCCGTAGTGTTTTCCCCGCCCTGACTATAATTTGTCCAGATTCATCAACCTTTGTCGGTAGATTTCTTGGCGCACGCGAAAAATGACAACTTTTTAAATTTCCTATGAACCCATGAAATCTCAACTTTGAGGTGAATTTATTGCATAACCGTAAGAGTTACGACTTTAATTTTAAAAACTGTTATGAACTGCACTCGTTACAGGAAGTTAACTTTTTGAGTGCCAAAAGAACGGCGTGCGGGTTGACCTGCTGACTGACTGATATCCCTCTTTATGATTCGGTGGACCAGATTGTGTAAACCTCATTTCTGTTGTCAGTATTGTAATGCCAATTATATATATTTTTAGTGATAATATGTCATTGTCGACGGAAAAGGCTTCGTTAATACGCTTGGATCCCGTTAGTGGTAGATTCTCTGTTCCCGATAGTATTCGTGAACGCGGGAAGTTCGAAGGCAGAATTAAGCAGGATCTGAAGGATTTATTTAGTCATTATGGCGATGTTGTTCAGGTTGGATTGGATGATTCGTTTACCTTTGCGTGTGTGGTACGTAGCCAAATTTCTTGTTATTCGAGTGGTTTAAAAGTATATATATACACTTATATATACGCACGTAGCAATTTCTTTTTTGTTGTCATCAGTTGGTTAAGGACAGATCATTGTTAGTGCCAGGCAGGCAGGGGCGTACTTAAGGGGGGCTCTCCCCCCCCGCAACCAGATGTAAAAAAATGTTTATTGTCCGCGCTGTAGCGCGGACATCAAATTCGAAATTGACTTAATTTTTGCTTCATTTACCCTTATTTTAGCGTTTTAAACCTCTCAGTAGCAAATTTTTAAGATTTTCAGAAAATTTTGCGCCTTCGTCGCGAAATTACTCAATTTTTGCTCAAGTTTTTGAAAACACTTTTCCACTTCAGGGAGATTCGCCCCCTTTTTAAGGTCCGCTCCACGCGAAACAATGTTCTATTTGCGGCATGCGCCACTGGTGCCAGGACCTATGATATCTGGCTTATCCCTAGTGGGGGGGGGTGGGGGGGCCGACCCCCATTCGGCGACCCCCCCCCCCCAATTTTAGGAGCACCCCCCCCCATGAAAAGCCCCCCCCCATAAATCCCGACCTCCCCCCCATAACCCCAAAAATTGCCAAATTTTACCATTTTTACCCTAAATTTTCAAAAAATTTTCCGGCTTCGCCGGATTTTTGACTAAATTTTCGCTATTTTAGCTTAAAAAACACCTAAAATTAGTCATTTTGTAGCGATTTTTAGCAGTTAGTACGCAAAAAAACCCACAAAAATTCGAAAAAAATTTCTAAAATATGCCCCCCCCCCCATTTTGGGTGACCCCCCACCATCGATGGGGGGGCCCCCCCCATGAAGCTCCCCCCCATAAAAAATTGCCAAGGGATAAGCCAGGATATGCTAGCAATTAGCATATTTATAGTCAAGCGTGAAAAAAACCCACTTTTCAGATTTTTGGCCCGAACTTTTTAATGGTTTGACATATCGAAATGCTGATTATACAGGTAGCTAGGCCTAGTCGTAAGCTTTCTTATGAGCTATAGAACACCTCTGTAGGGTGTGCCGTTAGCTAGAAAAATTGTCCCCAACTGGCGGGAAAAAACCCAATGCGGGAAAAACCCATATGCGGGAAAAAACCCACCCCAAAAAAATTTTGGCAAGCTGCCAAGAGCATTTCTAACCATTCCAAATGAAAGAGCGGGTTGTTTTTAGTACAACTGCATCAAAATATATTAATTTTTGTACTAAAATTGAGGTCATATGGTCATTTGAAAATGTTGTATCTTTAACACATAAACATAGGTAAATTTTGGAAATTTTTTAAAATTGTTTATTTTCGGCAGTTTAAGCATCCTATCGTGTAGAAAACGTGTTTTTCTTGTATTTAGAGCCAAACTAGACCCATTTTAAGGCAAAAATAAGCATTTTTGGTCAAAATTGAAATTTTGGCTTGGAATGGCACCGTGTCCGATTTAGACCCCCTGGACCACCCATAACAGTACGAACCCAGGTAAAACCTATACCAATTTAATCTATAGGCTCTATTAAACAAATGTATGTATTGGTTTGACCTTTCCGGTCAATGGTTAGAAAAAATTTAATTTTAAAAAGTGGGTTTTTCCCGCCGTGGGTTTTTTCCCGCCAACTCCAGGTCACCCCCCGGTCGCACCGGAGGGGTCAGAGCAGTGTGACATATATCATCATAAAGCGCAACAGATGCCCTACAGGTACATGTAATCCGCTTTGGTCTAAGTCTTTCCAGTAGTTCAGGGTGGCCCGGCAAAATTTGCCAAATTTCGGCACTTGGTCGGACCAAAATTTCCAAAAATTTCAAAGTCCCAAAAATTTGCAGGGAAGCAGTGGGAGCTACCATAATACACCCTACAGGGTTATTTTGGATGCTCTTCAAGATAGGCTATTAAAATCCTAGATAGCTCATACCGGTAAGCCCACACTGGGGGTGGGTTTTTTTCCGGCATTGGCGAGTGGGTTTTTTTCCCGCTTGACTATAAATTTAAGAAGTGGGGAACATAAAAGCGGCGGTGTTGTTTAAAGCCATGTAATGTTAAGTTAAAGAGTTTCTGTTTTAAAGTTTAAAATAGCTTATTAGTATAGATGCACTGCCGTGCACTGATACACCGCATGTGTTCTGGCCACGGACTGACCGATGTTGAAATTCACAAGTGAATTGTAAATTTTGATTTCTTTAGGTTAAAATTTTTGAATTTAGAAAGACAACAATAGCCAAATTGTCATAGATGACAATGATGAGCGGTGTTTTTTCATCGAAACTTTTGGCGAACTTTTACGCAGTCCTGCAAAATGTTGTGCGGGATTTCGCCAAAAATTGCTAAATTCTTATTGTTGATTTTTTCAAGATTTAACGCACAGTAGTAACCAAGTTACAACTATTTTTCTAAGGTCTAAGCCACGGGGGTTTTTGGCAAAATTGGGGGCGTTTGCCCACTCGGCCAGCAGTTTTCCCACTGAAAAATTGGACCACAGAGGAACTTTACTTCGCCTCACTTATTGTCTATTTCTAAATATGTCTCCTCGAAATGGTGCAAAATTTGTATAATCTTTCGCAATTCAAGCTTATTTATACGTAGTTACGTAGAAAAATGCAACTGCAGAAAATCGAAACTATGACTCAAAACATGTGCAAAATATCAAAATTTGAAAAATTCGTAATTTGAAAAATTCGTTCAGCTTCTGGGGGGCTGCGCCCCCCAGACCCCTGCTGTTGTTTTATTACGTATAAGAACCCTGTGTTGTATAAAAACTAAGATTGCTTAAGGTACAACTAAAGAAAACGACAGGAAATTCGATGGTATGGAACAAAACTCGTTATTAATTAATGCATAGTTAAAATCAAGGTTAAAAATCGCTTAGCAAAATTTTGTAATTTTGCCCACCGATCTCTAAATTTGCCCGCTGAATCCTAAGTTTGCCCACTAAAATGCCCACTGGCCGTTGTGAAAAAACCCTGGTCTAAGCATGTGTACCCTGACTTATTTTTAGGCCAACTTTTATGGGGCGGGGATATGGGGGGGCTCAAAGTTGCCCCCCCATCGATGGGGGCGGGGGCTTTTGAAAAAAATTTGCGCATTTTTACTTTTTGATTTTTAATTGCCAAAAATCGCTAAAAATGACTAATTTTGGTGTTTTTTACTCTAAAATAGCTAAAATATCATTAAAATTCCGGCGAAGCAGGAAAAATGTTTGAAAACTTAGGGTAAAAATGGTGAAATTTGGCAATTTTTTGGGTTATGGGGGAGGTCAAAATTTATGGGGTTGAGGTTGCCGAGTGGAGGGCACCCACGCCCTCCCCCCACCCTGTAAAAATAATGCAGTGTACGTGTGTTTTTACAATATATAAATTTAATAGTGAAGAGATAATTGGGGTCTGGGGCGGAACACGGAGAAAATTGCACAAAAACAATGAGAAAATTTTGTAAAACAGAAAAATCCTTAATGGAAACTCTTAAAACATTGGTTTCGGCAGTCAGTAAAATCCTAAAATATACGCAAACTGGCAAAAGCCAAAAATTGTTTAAAATTATGGTTTGGCGAAACATGTATATACGTATATATATATACGTACAAAATTGTAAAAGCAAAAGCAGACCGAAAGAAAAGTAGTTAAAATAAAAAGAGCAACCATAATATTTCAGCACGACGCCAAGATTAGAAAGCATTAATTAAAATGGAAGCAGCTGTCTGGTGCGGCAGCCCCTAGCAAAAGCTAGAGGTTTCTGGAGAATTCAAGTTTGATATGTAATGTATTTTCCAAAGTATATATCCACGACTCTGTACACCGAATGCATGTACAACTTCACAGTACACTAGAGTTGGGTATGGTTTTCTTCAAACTACTTCAGAAAATTTGTCAATGCTAAAAGATTTCATTGCATAGCTGTCACTCAGCATTAACTCGGCTAAGACTGAAAGGTGTCTGTGTATATACATAGAATTCCCATAGTCCTACAGGGGCACCTTTGGTATACCACAGAGGCACTCTGAGTACTGCAGAGGCACCTGTACTATAGATACACCTTTGAGTCGACACAGGCTCTTTTGGACAATATATAAGGACAATAAGGACTTTGTGGTACAGTAGGTGCCCAAAAGCTACAGGTGCCTTCGTAGAACATAATCCAGAGGAATTCGCGCCGACGGCGCGAAAATTTTTTAAATATTCTTCAAAAAGTATCTAAAACACGTTTAATTTTCATCTGAGATAATTGAAAATTTCTACAAAATTTTTTGCGGAACTTTACGCAAAGCTCCGAAAAAAGATGCGAAATTATCAAAAAAGTCCGGAATGTCGCATTTGTTTTCTCAAAAAACACAGATGATTAGTATTTACCCGAAATATTGCAAAAGTTGGAATTTTTTTAAAATTGTTTGAAAATTATCTCTTTGGCCCTTCTAATTTTTAGGCTTTCGCTTCGTTTCTTTAAGCGGACTGGAAGCTAGAAAAATGGCATCCTCCAATACAAATGCCAGGCATCCGCATGTGAGGGTGATGAAGTAACTGTTACACATGTCAACAGTTTGTCAGTTTATGCAACGACGTAATTTGATTATTTTAGAGAATGAGCTCGGATGAGAAAGCTAAGATTGCAGTTAATGACCTGTGCAAGCAAAGGATTGTTGTTGGAGGCGATGATATTGGGCGAATTTACGTACGTAAATGAATAAGTTTGTATTTTTCCTAAATTGAATTTCAAATGTTTCCTTACTATTGAAGTAGTGATGCGAGGGAATGTCGATTCTAGTCAAGCGGAAAAAACCCCAGCTTTTCTTAATTGAACCAGAACTTTCGCCTGGTTCTTTTGGGCTATCACGGCTTTGATACTAAATTTTTGATTTGGGTTTGCCCCAATCTTTCGAATGAGGTATACTGACTTATTTTTACTGGGGAGGGGTGGACCTCTCCCCATTCGGCGTCCTCCCCATTTGATGTGCCCCCCATGAAATATCCCCATAAATTCTAACCTCTACCCATAACTCCATAAATTGCCAGATTTCACCATTTTTACACTATTAATTTGCAAACCTTTTCCGGCTTCGCCTGATTTTTAACGAAATTTTCACTATTTTTGCCTAAAACACCTACATTTAGTCGTTTTTAGCGATTTTTGGTAATTTTTATCCAAAAAAGTAGAAATTTGAAAATTTGTCGCCCCCCCCACTAAAAGGTTCCCAGCCATCAAATCTGTGATTTCGAAATCAATACGTACCCATCAAGACAATAACTTTGTATTTCAAAAACTACTGTCAAAATTATTTTTGTACGAGTGCTTTCGGAGCGTAGAAAAACTTGTAAACTCATGAAGTTTTTATCAAAAAGTGAAGCTGTTTTTAAATTAATATTGGCCTTTTAATTTAGAATAGTGTTGTGATATTTTCTAATCAGTTCGTATAAAGTTGCCATTGATTAGAGATAGCACTGAACTCTGAAGGAAGACATTGTATTGTGTCCTTAAATCTTTGTTGTTTAGCAACTGAACTCTACTGCCAAGTCAAACAAGAAGCGTCGAAAGTTTGAGCATGCCTACTCTACTCAGTTCAAACCGCCTGCTCAGGTCAAAGTGGAGTACCCGAACTGGAACATTCAGTCTACCCCATCGCCAGCAGCAGACCGCTCTGCCAGTCCTCCTTTGCCAGTTCAAATGTTGAACAAAACGTCGTCTCGTCCAGAAGAAAGCCTATCTGGTCGACCGACTTTGGCAGCTGCCAAGAGTTGTCTGAATGTTGCATCGGAGAGCAGCAGAGAGGACTCGGCAGGTTGTTCGACCAAGGCAACCGCCGGCGAATCGCGTATTCGCCGAATTGTGCTGGAAAATCCTGAGTTGGCTTCGAATGGAAACTCTTTCACCTTTGGTGATTTTAACGGTGCGTCGACCAGTGCAGCTGGCATTCTAGCGGAGTTGGAGAATTCCAACAGGGGTACCAGTGCTTTGGATAACCTGTCAGTTAGTCGTAAGCCACCAGCGAGTGAGTCTCGTATACGTCAGATTGTCCAGGCAACTATGGATTTATCAGAACCACCTGACCCGTCTACTGGAAGTCCTGGAACCTCCAGAAAAGGAGTAGTTTCTGGGATTGCGCATGAAAGTGGTGGTGCAGCATCTTCGATGATAACCTTTGGCGATTTCAGTGGTGGAGTACCGTCACCATCTTCAGACATCTCGGCAGAGATGGACGATATCTGTTCCACTTGTGCTTCGGATCTGCGAGTTTCCCCCTGTACGGTTGATGAAGAGGGGGAGGAAGACCCGTTGCCCTGGGAATCTGGAGATAATCCAGAAATCCAGGAGATACAATTTTCGACCTCTGAACCGTTTTGTAGCAGAACCAGTAGGGAAAGAATTACTGGTGCTGCTGCTACCATTCCTTCTGCAAGTCAAAGAGTGATGGAAGTACAGCCTCCAGTGAGGTCCCGAGCTGTTGCCGACCCTCAGATAGGTCCTCCCCCGGGGTTGGAATTTATGGCGTCTAGGTCTTCAGCTGCCAGCACAGCTCCACCTTTCCTATCCATTAACACAGCTGCAAATGCAGGCTATGAATTTGACTTGCAGGATTCCCCATCACCTGATGTCAACTTTCCCCTGCCCAATCGTTATACTCCAAGCTCTACTGCTGCTGCTGCCGCTGCTGCTGCTACTGCTACTTCACTAGTCCAACCTGACCCCCAACGGTCAATGTTTGCTACTACTTCTCCGGGGCAGTACTCTCCTGCCCTCTCATTCAATGAACCTAGTTTGCAAATACCGGCTGTAAATGTAGTCAGCCCCTATGTGCCGGTTCCAGAGCCCACGGCTGCCGTCAGTCAAGCCAGTGGTCCGGAAAGGAATAGAGTGAGAGAGGCTCTAGAGCAGGAGCCTGATCTTGCGCTAGGCTCAACAGAGCGTACGCCGCCACGCCTATTCTATATTGATTCAGCTGGTGATCGTGAACGTCAATCTGGGTCGGACGGTCCGTCGTCGTCTGCAGTTATCAGATTTTCCAGGACCCATGACAATAATCTGGGACGGACCGATCATCGTGTGCACTTGCAGATGGGCAGTCCTCCCGGGGCAGTTAGTCCGAGAGTTACCGAACCTTACGCTTCTGTTGCTGCTCCTGCTGCCGCAGCTTCCAGTACGTCTGCTACCGTTTCCGATGCAACTGGAGGAGTTACGAGTCATCAGTCTCATAACTCCAGGCTTCGATCCCCGGTGATGGTGTTGGAGCCCCCGGTGCCGCCAGCGGAAAACTATGTTTTGCCAGCTTCACTGACCACAGGAGTCTACCGTACCCAGGATTTTATTAGGTATATAATTTGTTGGTTTTGCTGTTTTGATTCCTGCTAGACTTCGAAAAGAAATGGAAACAGTTGATACCTCATTTTGTTTGTCGTCTCAATGAAAGAAGCTGTGCTTGAGTTAGCAAATATGCACACACTGCTCAGTCGAACACTTCGGTTGTAGTTGTATTACGTAAATTGCGTAAATTGCTTGACTTCGTTTAACTGATTATATATTGTAGCAAGAGTACATAATAGATAAGAGTATGACAACAGGCAGGCTCTCTGTTATCAGAGCAAAAACTATGCTATGCGCGCTATCGGCTAACCCCCCCCACAAATTGACCCCCTCTCACACCGCCCCTATATGGGTACATAGTTCCAAACGGGGGTCGCTCACTCGCTTAGTATGTTTTCTACATGCATATGTTAAACATACACGCTTGCACCCTGTTCCCAAATTAGGCCTCGGTTAATTATAACTTGTAATTATGCAAAGCAGTGAGCGACCCCCGTTTGGACCCCGTACCCATATAGGGGCGGTGTGAGAGGGGGTCAATTTGTGGGGGGGGGTTAGCCGATAGCGCGCATAGCATAGTTTTTGCTCTGATAACAGAGAGCCTGCCTGTTGTCATACTCTTATCTATTATGTACTCTTGATTGTAGTAATGTCTGGGTTTTTCTAAGCAAAATTGAGTGAGTTTGGGGGAGTCTCAGCTCCCCTGATTCGTGGAGAGGGAAACCAAAAGTGGGAGGAGGTATAAAATAGCCTATTAAACAGGCTACTTCTACTTGCTGTTACTGTTATCGGAAATTCTTGAAAGTTCACGATAAAATCCTAAGTTTTCTAACATTCTGAGTCACTGGTGGATCCAGGATTTCGTGACGGGGGGGGGGCGGCAAAATTTTTCGAGCGGGGGGTCTGGGGGGCGGAGCCCCCCTGAAGTTGAAGAAATTTTTTGTTTTTGCAATAAAATCGGTACTGGGATCTTTAATTCTTTTTATACTGAAGAACGGAACAAATTTTTTAAAATTCTTGACATTTTTAGGCAAAAATGGTAATTTTCTCCGAAAAATCGGATGCAGTTCAAGCTTTTTCTTCACAAATGCAATAAATATGCGGTTAAAAAGTAGAAAAGTCGCGCCGACGGCGCGAAATTTTTTGGTTTTTTGCTCTTTCTCCTCTTTCTCTCCTTAATTTTTCCTACCTCCGAATCGCGACAGGGGGGCGGCCGCCCCCCCCCGCCCCCCCTGGATCCGCCCCTGTTCTGAGTACCTTTCAGTGAATGGGGGATGCCCACAAAAGTTGGGACCGCTCCCTCCAAGTACAAAACCCTGGTGTATGTACTTGTATTGTTAGCAATGTTTTGGTTTCTTTATGCCGGGAGGGTGCTTCAACTGCTCTTCATAAAGCAATCATCTACTTATTCATATTTTCTAGACGATTTATATACAGTATTCACGTATTCTTGTGGTCTTATATTTTTATTTTTAGCCATTTGCGACAAGAGTTTCTCCCAAGTCGAGGAAATCGTTCGCGCTTCGATAGCACCGTTAAACCAATGTTTGATTATTATTGCGAGCTCAATTCTGCCAGTGATGAAAGCGTAGACGAAATTCAGCCGCTATATATTTGCTTGTGGAACTACGGCTTTGTACTTAAGGGCAAATGGATTTATTCTACCATTGATGTAAGCGTCGTTGTCGAATTAGCAGATCAAACGTCTGGGTTTATTTTCCGGGGGGGGGGCGCCCCCCCCACTTCTGGATCACCCCACTAGACATCTCTCCCCCACTCAGCCCCACCTCACGTTTTTGGGCTTCCCCCCACTCACTATAAGGTGCCCAGAAAATGGCAAATTTTGAGGATTTTTGGTTAAAATTTTCAAAACTTTTCTGGCTTATCAAAAATCGTCGATTTAGTACTCAAACTTAATTTTTGAGCACTTTTTAGCATAGTTATAGCAGTGTAGAAAACAGGCTATTGTTACTGTATTATTGGCATTTTCAGACTGTTTATTCCCCTCCCCCCCCACTAGTGGGGGGGGGGCTTCCCCCTCCACTCCCCCCCCCCCTTTTCGCCTAAAATAAACCCAGAACGTAATTTTGTACAAACCGTTTAATAAGAGTGCAAGCTTCTAATAAGACTAAACCAGACTTTGATCCAGGGGCTTTAAGAAAACTTGTTTGTTTTGAAAATGGATCTTTCACTTTATTGCAAATTAGGGTCTGATGGGCAATCCGAGTACTGGAGGGGAGGTTTTTAAACGAGCCAAAAATGCGTGTCTTCTGCGTTTGGCATGGAGAAATGCAAACAGTTCTCAAACACCTATATTTAGGCTAAAATTTTGGTAAAAAACCTCTAGGAAAACTGAAAATTTTTGAAAACTTTCCCAATATTGGCAAAATTTAGACTCGGGCGGAAGCAAATAATTCCGGGAATTGGTGATTTCCGGAAGAACGTCGAAATCGCTGGCCCTCTGCAAACTACCCAGCTCAACTAACAGAATGTAGCTACTTAAGGTGCTGGTATCGTTTTTTGCAGTGCTTTTGTGGGTATTTTTTGAAAAGCCATAAGTTTCGCAATTTTGTGAGTTGGAAAGAGCTTTATACATCATTTTAAAGCTTATAATCTGTAGATTCTCATGAGCGCACGAAACTAATAAAAATCCCCAAAAAATAGCGAAAATATTCTGACATACTGACATCTGACAGGCTGAGGATAGACCAAAAATTTTTGAACATCGATTTCTCAAAACTGAGGAATGAGCCAAATTTTTTTCTTGTACTGTCCTATAAAGGACATGTGGTCCGAGGGACATTTTCTTGGATTTGGCTTAGCAGTTCTTAACGGTCAAGAAAATCCATTAAATGTGCGGTGACACGAAATTTCGCAACTTTGCATTGAGTTTTCTCGCAACTGGAGATATTTTAGCTCAAACCAAGAAAAATGTCCCTCCGCAATAGTGCGAATTCTCATTTTGCCAAAAATCACGCGAATCCGTTGGGTAGTTTTTGAGAAATCGATGTTCAAAACAAAATAATCGCAGTTTTGCCAAAATGGTTTTTCGGCCAAATCTCTAGCTTAGAGCAACAAACTCCGGCTAATAGGCATTGATAAAATGTGCAATGAGACTGTGTATCGATCGAGTATAAATAAACCAAAATTGTCAGTAAGATTTGGCAGTAATTTTGAAAAAACTGATTTTCTCGAAAACGGCCATTTTTGGACCCCAAAAATCGTTTTTTGCTTATACTGACTTAACCACTAGAGATAGCTCAAAAGTTGTAAAAGCAAAAATGTTCATTTTTGTGCCCTCTTTCCAGCCATACCAACCAATCTGGTGTCTCGACTATCGGCTGAGAGAATAATGGCAAAAACCAAAAATTTCTTATCTTTGCACCTAAAAATGCGGGACTGGTCCCAGAATGTTAAAGAGCACCGAAATAGTGCATTTGAAAAGTTTCATCCACTTTCATAAAGAATTAAAGCCTTTAGGGTTAAATTTACACAAAGCGATACCAGCACCTTAAGGAAAAATTATGTCGAGATTCTAATTACCGTCCAGTTTCAGTTCTAAAGGAACCTTCTACTGTCGCCTTTATTTCTTACAGATTTTTAACATTTCGTACCCTCCACATTTTGCGTATCTGAAACACATTGCGTAGGTTATAAAAATTAGTGTAGCAATAATTATAGTCACAGCATCAAAATGGCCCTGCAAAATTTTTCAATTACAAAATTTTGTGGTCATTTTCTCGTAAACTTTTTTGGGCAAAATGAATAGTTTGGAAACTTTCTTTACTGATTCTTTGCTTGTTCTCACAATAGTAGGAAGTATTTTTGAAAGTCTCTATGGGCATTCTGTAGCGGTTGGTAAGAGGGTTGTCGTATGGCCGTTTTCCTCGGGAATTTTCTCTTCAAAAATAATGAAACCATTATTGAGAGTAATATTGAAGCAAATCCAAAATTATGTGAGCAGAAAAGGGCATATGATATGATAGACATATAATAGGGCATATCATATGAGGAGGGGGGCCGTCGTCCCCGAAATCTCATTTTTGGACCATGTAATATATCGCTGTATAGCGATATATTATAGACATTCCTTTCTGCTTAATAGGATGCTCAAACACACTTGCGTAATGATGGCACTTCACCATATCATGAAGATTGGGAGCCCTTCCCCTTCGAAAGAATTGAAACTTCTGGAGAGTTTCTTCAGTAAGTTCTGCTTTGGACTTATATTGCCGACTCTTGAATGATGGTGGTTTGAGATGTCATTGTATGTGCTGCTGAAATTGTCTTGTTCGTAGATCCCAGTGTATCAAATTTTGTTTGAGAGTTTCTCTTTGAGAAGTTAGCAGAGTATCTGAGAATTCAGATTGACAGAATACGTCTATGGTAGGTCTGTTCTAAATACATACCCGTGTGTCTCAGACTAGTCGTAGCTTTTTCCAACAAACGGTGAGGGCCCCGGAAATCGGTTCCCCCCACACTTGGTCACACTCCAGGATTTGGAACCCCCGAACTCTAAAGTGCCCGTAAAAATAGGGTTTTGAATTTGAATTTTGAAAATTTTTAGGCATTTTTATGCATTTTTAGCTATTTTAAGTAGAGATGCACCGGGGCCGCCACTACCGGGGCCGGGGCCGGGGCCGGGACCTCATCGTGGCCCCGGCCGGGGCCGGGGCCGGGGCCACCTTGGCCCCGGTACCGGGGCCGGGGCCGGGACCGGGGCCTGGAAATTGGGGGTCCAAATCGAAAATTTTCAAAAATTTTCTGGAAAATTTAAATTTTGCAGTAATTTTTGATATACAAATGTTACTATCCTTGTTTCCATTAATATCGGCGTGAAAACAAACAATTTGTAAAACTTTTTGACTTTCGAAAATTCGAAATTTTGGTCAAAAAATGTCAAAAAATCACAAAATTTTGCTAATTTTTGGCCCCGGTCGGTACCGGGACCTGACCACCGGGGCCGGGGCCTGACTACCGGGGCCGGGGCCGGAGCCGGGGCCTGGCCCCGGTGCCGGGGCCGGGGCCGGGGCCAGGCCCCGGTGCATCCCTAATTTTAAGCTAAAATTTAGGTTAGCAATAGTTAATTTTTGCTCTGCAGCAAAAAATATGTAACTATTTTTAGCATTTTTCGAAAATTCCTCCCTCCTGAAATTCGTGCTTCCTCCAAACCTGGGGGGAGCGCCCCGGGCTTTTTCTATTCGAAAAAACTGGGGGTGGGGAAATGGGAGGGAGCCCATGAAATGGGGGAATCCAAAGTGATCTAAAATTGGCGAAAATGCAGTAAAAATAACCTGTTTTCTATTGCTATAACTACGTATGCTAAACAGTCCTCAAAAACTGAATTTGAGAACCAAAATCGACGATTATTGACCAAAATATTATTTCGACGCTGGAACATTTTTGAAATTTTTGACCAAAAATTTTTAAAATTTGGCATTTTCTGGGCACCTTATAGTGAGTGGGGGGAAGCCCAAAAAATCGGGGTGGGACCGAGTGGGGGGAGGGGTCGAGTGGGGTGAGGAACCCAAAAATTTGGTGGCGCTCCTCCAAGGCCCCTCCCTACTAAAAAAAGCTCAGCTGCCCTCCAGACTTCCCCCCCCCCAGAAATTTTTGCCAAGGAACATGCCAGATTACAGCAAAACGACTCAGACGCATTCGTAAAATATTCACAAAGTTGTTCATTGTCGGATTGTCGGGCGGGGCTGTCTGATTCATGGTATGCTCGTGTTGCTATAGATTTTTACGGCACATGCTTGAGACATTTGGTCCGACGCGACTTGATCATGCACGAATTCTCGGATTACTTCGACTCAGCCCTGTTTCGGTCCAGATGGATGTTCGAAATTATCGTGGTTTGGGTAGAGCTCTGATGTCAAGAGAAGCTGGCGATTTCCAAATTGTGGATGATACGATCTACCTTACAGCTACTGTGAGTGCTTGTTTCTTCTTAAATGTATTTTATTTTTAAATGCTTGTGAACACATACCTGTCCAAAATCTGTCCACGTCATGGACTAAATGCCATACTCCATTTTGGGTCATCATTTTGCTTTTTTCGTCCATATCTACTTATATTAATGGATACAGTAATCCAGTAATTTATGGATACGTGTAAGCATCATATTGCGACTTTTGTATTTTGTAATAACGAATTCATTATTTCAGCACCAAATTCCTAGCGATCCTCCTGCGATTGAAGATGCAATACCTACAGGTACATCTCCATGTCCGTTTACTTGACCTCATTTTGAGGGACTTGACTGGAATTTTTGCATGCAATATTGGCGACCCAGGCGCATGGTAAAACTACTCATGTTTTGAACTGGACACATTTATTATTAGGTAACAATTATTGGAGGGGGAGCGTCATTTCGGCGGCTCACCAAAAATGGGAAATTATAATTCTTTAATTAAAAATTGCAAGATTTTACGTTTTCGTGTATATAAAACATTCAAAAATCACTAAAAACAAATTTTAGGTGTTTTTAACCATTTTTGTTCAAAATTCGCTGAACCCGAAAGTTATTGAAAAATTTAGGTGAAAAATGGTAAAATTTAGAAATTTTTATGGGCTTTGGGGCAGGGGCGCACCCAGGATTTTGAATAGGGGGAGGTCGAGTCGGAAAATTTTTGCTTTCGCCAAACTCGCTACCGCGGAGGGGGGGGGTGGCGGGAACAAATTTTAACAGAGCTCCGTGACAAGTGACGAGATTTGGGAATAGTCATTAGCCCTCTGGGTCTGGGGGGTGGAGACTTCCAGAAGTTGAGAAATTTTTGAAATTATGGTAAATCCGTAATAGTTTCCGTATATATTAATAAGATTTCAGTAAAAGCTGAGAAATTTTCTATCACCATGGAAAGATTGGTAATGGAAACCTTAAAAAGATTTGAATAAAAAGCTGCTCCAAAAATTAGAAAATAAGACCTGTACAAAGATACAATAGGCACATAAAATTTTTAAAAGTTGATACTAAATAGCTCCGCCGGTTCGAGTTTTTTTAAATTGAAATAGAAAAGCGCCGCCGGCAACGAAAATTTAAAAACTTGCGATAGAATGGCGCCGCAGGCCCGACAATTTTTATATTTTTATTTTTATCCACTGAAAATTGCACAGTTGTTGCCTTCTCCCCAAAAATTGACTCTCGGGGGGTCGGGCGAAAAGGGGTGGGACTTCCAAAAACCCATTGGTGCGCTTATGTTATGGGGGATGCTCGAATTGCCCCAATAAAAATAAGGCAGCTGGAACCACATCCAGCCAGTTGGAAATGCAATAGACATAGCCCCTTCAAATGGAGATCCCACTGATATCTCCTGGCATCCGACTTGTCGGCATTGCTCATTGATTCCAACTCTCGGAGACATGGTTTGGCATGGCAAATCTTATATGCTATACGCCGGTACATCAAAATCCTAATATCCTAAGACACAGTACTAATGTGAAAACAGATTACACTCGACTCCCTTGGAATGCCAAAAGGACCTAAGTGAAAACTCAAAATTTGAAGTTATGGCCTTTCGAAAATTTTTACGAAGGCAAAACTCGTGTATGGTTTTTTGGAGCTTTGTTATTTAAATAAATTAACGCTGAACGCAATCCTGAAATATCTGGAGCTCAATCCGAACCGTTAGCTGTCTAAGCGGCTGCACACCGCTATTTATATATTTTATTTTTTATTTTGTTTTCACTTACGTACATTTGGCATATCAAATTTTCCTTGATTGGAATATATGGACATTTTGACCTAACTGATTTTTAATTGGTAAAATTCGGGGCAAACTAAATGTCACAGTTTCTGCTCAAGTTTACATCGTTCCATTTATCGCATAGGTTCATTTCTATGAAAACAAAGTGTTTCGGTACAGCATGTTCTCGGACTTCGGGTAAGATCTAATTTTTGAGTTTATATCAGCAGAAAGTGCGATGGAGACAGGTGTAAAGCCAAATGTATTATTCTTTGGCTGACATTACGATGCTGGCACCAAAAGATGCAATTCAAATAACATAATATGCAAGTAAAGTACAGAACTGTGTAATTTTCAAAATTGGTACAAGCTTCTCAAAAGAATGACGTCTGCAATCCCGAAATAAATTAAAAGTATGGTATTTAGGAGTCAGTGTTCATAGCAGAACATCAATAGCAGAACCAGTTGCAAATTTATCAAAAAGCTAGACATTTTGGACTAAAAATTATAAAATTTAAAATTTAGTGGCAAAAGGACCTAACTAAGCTTAGGCCAATGTAAAAATTTGTATGGCTTATGTAGTAAACAAAACATAGGCAGTCAAAATGGCCTATGTCCCTTAGGCACCTATGAATGACAAAAGGCTATATATAACTCCTTTATTTTTGCGTTTTCAGATACGTTCTTTTGCGACAATAAAATTCCACATATAAAGAAACGTATTTCTGCAAAAAAACTATTTTGTCCGTTTTGGTCTAGTTATGTCCTCTTGGCCTTCCAAGGGCGACTTGATGTTTGCGTACTGTGGGGCGGTTGTTCATTTCATTCCATTGCATTTCTATCCTGATCATGCCAGATGATTTTGTCTAAACGTGTGTTGGATTGAGAGTTGTCGAACATGCTGAATCAGGCACGTCTTAAATTATGCTGCCGAGTGGGCAGGTCAACCCTCCTGTCCTAGTTTCTCCTGATGACGGATTGTGGTTTTTTAAATTTTTTATTCAGAGAACGGATCGTATACTATAGTCATTTATTAGGTATTATTACATTTCTGACAGACTGTTATTGATGTTTATAGGGCCGGCGAATGAAGCTGCTGTAGCCAATCACAATGCTAACGGCAATGATAACGGGAATGGTAGTGGTGGCGACGGTGACAATGTTTGTGTCGTTTGCTGGGTGAAGCCAAAGGAAGCCGTCATTTACCCCTGTGGACATGTCTGTGTCTGTGTCAACTGCGGTCAGGAACTGCGAACGCATCCTCTACCCAGTTGCCCTATCTGTAGAGGTCCCATCATTGGATGTTGCAAAATTTATATGGTTTAATATAGAGAAAGATTGGTGCGATTGTGCCTTCTTTAATCTAGGGTCTGTATAATGACACGTTTGCAGAATAGACAGGTGCATAAGAGTTGGTTGTATCCTAATTTTCCGCGGTGTGTGCTTATACTGTGTTGACAGTCGCAGAAACAAGTTGCGGATGCGCATCTTATTAGAAAAAGTACTAAAGGGGAGCATGTTTATGGGGGGGGCACCCCCCACACTAGAATAAGCCCAGGAAAGTTTAATTGTCAGCTCTAGATACGCTGGTTCGAGTACACGTAGAATGCTTGGCAGTCAAGAACACAAACTGCATTGTTGCAAATAGAACTGACTCTTAATTTAAAATGAATTTAAATTAAGAATTATGGAAAAGAAATTGAAAAAATAATTGAAGTGAAAATTAAAATGATTTACGATATTATATAATTACAACATTTTTAGGGAAGTTTAACTTTCATTTAAAGAAAAATCTACAGTAACCCTATATTTAAGGAGGCGCTAGCGTGCTGGGTTTATTTTAGGCAAAAGAAGGGAGGGGGTGGTTGGGAGGTCCAAAAGTGGGGAGATAAATTGGTTTAAAGATTCCAAAAATATTGTAAAAAAAGATCCTGTTGTCTACGTATTCTGCTATAATTATGCTAAAATGTGCTCAAAAATTGAGTTTGAGTACCAAAATAAACGATTTTAAACCAAAAATTCTTGCGACGCGGACAATTCTTAAAGATTTTGACCAAAGATCATTAAAATTTGGCATTTTTGGCACCTTATAGCGAGTGGAAGAAGCCAAAAAAAGTGGGGGTGGAGCCGAGTGGGAGGGAGACAGGTCGAGAGGGGGACTAAAAAAGTGGGGGGCACTCCAGTAAACTAAACACAGAAGTGAGACTTGAGACTGGTGCTAAAGTGGGACCTATCTTGTAATTCTAGTTTGACCTCTCCGTGAAAGCTTCGTAGAGTGCTGGCATCAAAAAATTGGGACTGGAGACGAGAAATTATAAATAAGTTTCACTACATTACTGTGTTAGTTGCAAAATTGGTTCTTTGTGATCATTGATCATTCGTTTTCCATACCAGCCATCCTATTGTATTTTTACGTTGCTTTGGTTAAAAGTCATTTTTGCTTTAGTTTAGGCTGTTTTGTAGTAGCGTAGGTACAAAAAATTTTCAGGGGGGGGGTTGACCGAGTACTTTTGAGGGGGGGGGTAAAATTTTCTAGTTTTGTGTAACATGCACACTGCGTATTATAGCTGCAAGTTGTATTAATTCAAAAGTCTTCTATGGTTCATGTTTTCGACTCGTTACAACTGAAAGCCTTACCCTAAGACGCAAATGGGGGGTCAGGGGGGCGGAGCCCCCCAGAATTTGAGAAAATTTTTAAATTTCGCCATTAAATGCTATTGAAACATTTAATTCTTTATAAGAGAAAATTTTTAAATTTCGCCATTAAATGCTATTAAAACATTTGATTCTTTATAATTTATCTTTATGATTTATCAATTGAGTAACAACATTTTGTATATACCTTTATTTGCTATTTTCTGCGTTTACTGTCTTGTCCGAAAACTGAAACTATTGGGATGCTCCCATTAAAAACTGCGTATTCTGATCATATCAACCAATTATGCCAAGACTGATGATGTTGGGAATAACGCAGATAACAGCAAAACTGCAAAGCAAAACTTACCTATAGATACAAACATTCGTTAGCATGTTTAATGAAAAATGATAAGTTTGTAATCTAAATAGCCAAAATTCGCGCCGGAGGCGCGAAAATTTTTTAATGCTGTAGAAAATGCATCAGTGTTGAGCTAATTTGAAGCATTAATGTATAATTTGTGTATGTTTCTAATAAAGTTAAATGCCCGCGCTCCCCGATGGAGTTAAATTTTTCTTTAGCCCAATTTTTTCAGGGGGGCAAAGCCATTTCGGGGCCCCGCCCCCCGCCCCCCCCCCCGTATCTACGCTAGTGCTGTTTTGCTTGTATTAAACTTCTGATTTTTGCTTGCGTATATAGATTGTAGTTGTACATAAGTGGAACTGAAATGTCACGTAAATACATATTGTTTGCTGGCAATGCAATGCAATCATTGTTGAGTGTGATGTAGAGATGTTATGTTACCAATAAAAAATACACAAAAATGTTACAAATGTACATTGATTATTGTTGTAAATAGCTGCGACTTGACACACTGATCTTTTAAAAGTTAATTTGTGAGGATTTAATTTCTAAAATTAAAAATGTGTCAGTCAACTCTCCCAGTATTCTCGCCACTGTTCTGTATTTTAGCCAAAGGCGCACTTTTAAATTTTACATTGCCAAAAACAAAAGTACACACTGAGAATTATGAAAAGTAGTGAAATTTACAGAAATTTAGTTTGAAAGCTCAATCTGCTTTCTAATCATTATTTGCTTTATATGGGTAGTTTGCAGGGATGGCCGCTGGAAGACTATTCCGTTTTTCCTTTTCCCCCATCTTCGGAAAAAACTCGCGAGTTGTTTCCGATAAGTTCAAAATTTTTTGAAACAGCGGAAAACTTGAAAATTTTCTGGAAATTTTAAAAAATGTTGAGAAATTTTTCAGTTTCGTTAAAACTGAATTTATTGTTTTGTTTATAGCGTAAAAATACGTTTAAACTCTTTATTTCGTTAAAATTTCTCATTTTTAGCACTCCTCAGAATCAATTTTATATAAGCCAATGAGGTTATCCGAAAACAACGGGAAAATACTCGAAAGAACCGGAAAAACCGGTAAACTGCAATTTTTTCTGCAATTTTTCCCAGCCCTGGTAGTTTGTATTTAGCTTGGTTTTTGTCTTCCTTGTTCACTTGGTGGATCTGCATAATGATGTTGCGTCCGGTTTATGCGCGTTTAGAGCTCGAGCTCCAACAGTGTTATTAAGTAATCCTTTTGTATATTAATGCCACCATTGTAATGTATGTTATGGATGGATTGGGGATGACGCTACTGCGCTTGTTTTGTACTGCCGGGGATTACAATTATTAAGGGTCAATGTGGGCAACACAGTTATTGTTTAGCTAATGCTAACTAAACATTTTCAGTTCCTCTGACAGTCCACCCCAGTCACGTTAAAGGGACAATCTTCTGCTTGTTATTTATTAGCATTTCTTGATTTTGCTATTTTGCTTTGTTGGGTTGATGTGCTATGGATGTAATGATTGTTTTCTGCTTCTGAATCATTTATATATTCTCTGCGGCTAAATCCTTCTTGGGTAATACAGGGTATATACTTAACGGGATTTTTTGAGAGGGATTGAGCTAGGGGTGGAATTGCAAATTTTTGTAAAAAGGCCAAAATTGTATTTTTGGAATATTTTGCATGGAGAAACGCAAAAATAGTACTCGTAACTTTATCGATTTAAGCTAAAAATAGACATTTTACGAAAAATATCTCCGGCGATGCAAGAAAATTTTTTGAAAATTTGGGCTATTTTGGCAAAATTTTGGGGATAAAAAATTCCGGATGGGCAATTTCGGGGGGGAGGTCGGTTTCGGGTGTACCCCTGCAAAAATATGCTGTGATTTGAAAAACTACTGGAGTTGTTTTAGTTTCAAGTTTGATCCAAGTTTAGAGTTTCATTTATTCTGGCGTACATTGTTCTATAAAGTGTTTCTTTCTGTATTCTGTGCATTCGTTCCTCTGCGCTTTGCTTTTCTGTAATGCTGTTTTCATTGTTCTGTTTGTTTTTAATTGGAGCCGAACGTATGTTTGAATTTTAATTTTAGTTCCAGTTATTACAACATACAATACGTATTTACTTAGAAATGTCACTTGGTTGTCGTCGTTGCAAGTGTGTATAGGATTTTAGTTTCTTTTGCTTGTGCGTGGTTTAAATAACTGGGCAAAATTGTTTATGAACGGAGCATTTTGGGATTGTTTGTTGGTGCTTCAAAGGATTTTGAAACTGTATTTCCACTGCTTATTCCTACTGCAAGCAGCATTTCTCTGTTCTTCACCTTCGCGTGTCTAATTGTTGCCATTGTTGTTGGCAATTTTTTAAATATGGCAATCACTACTTTTTTTAGTTTGGCTTGTATACAGAAATATATATATGTTTATTCTATGCTGCTTATTAATCAGTAAATTTTACGTATTACGGTGTTCTATGTAGTTCTTTTGGTGTTGGCGACGTTCGTGAGTATTTATTAACTATTTTGGCTGAGCTTTATAGTATTTGTATAAACTATGTATAAATTGTATAGCTTACTACTACATGCATTGCACATCAGAAATAGTTTAAGGGGGGGGGGGGTCACTTTGGTCAAAAATCGATAGTCACGGATTTCGCTCATTTTCACACATAATATGCCCCCCCCCCATATGTTCTCAAAAATAACTTAGAATATTAGCGTTCGAAATCAAACTGTGGCAGAGTTATTCAGGTTCAAAGCCGGAAAACTTGAAAATCCCGGTGATGAGCCCTGTAAGGTCAGGTGGAGACCAAACGCGACCGAAAACAGGGTTAACCGATACACCAAATTAAAGCCTTTACTAAGTTAATATTTAAGTGCAGAAGTGGCTCATGGCCAGCTATCCATGCGTTCATAATGCATGCTTGAGTGCTGCACTGACCTAACCTTGCAGGACTGCCCAGTATAACTTTAACTCGTCTTATTTTGCACAGACAACATTTTAGACCCATGGTTGTATGAGAAAAGTTGCTCCTCGTTCCATTAGCTATCGATTGATACCCATTTTGTCTATATTTGGAAAAATATTAAAATTGACATTTTTCACCTATAGCAAGCTTAACAAAATAATCAAAATTCGGTTTTTTGGCTGGAACTTTCGCAAAACTAAACCAAATCGATTACTTTGAGTTGAGGACCCATGGATAGGTCTTGGGCTAAGCTTTAAAACCACCCCAGTTTTGTTGCTCTACGACCTACCAGTAATTTGCAGTAGACGAAAATGTGTGATATTTTTTTGTTAAAGGTTTAACAAAAAAATATCACCCGTTAACAAAAAAATCAGTGGCGGATCGGATCCCAGAGAGCAGCTAGCAACTTTTTCTCATCAGTTTTGGATAGAGCACGCTAAATAACGTATTTAGAACCCAAAACCGCTAACCTAGTGCTCCAACTAAGGCAACTGACCCCGCCGAAGTCTTAGTGGTCACTGATGGCCTCCGACAGCGTCCAGTATGAAGTCTGGTGGCTCTAAAGTGCCGTTTTAAAGGCTAAAACGTTTTTTTCGTGTTTGTGAGTGATTATAACCTATTTGCAGGCATTTTGGCTGAGAAACTCAGAACTTCGTATGTTGGTGGGGTATGACCCACGGTCACGTGACCCCTGCCGGACCCTCCAGGTACCAACTGGACAGTCCAAAGTGGCTATAAACATGTCCTGGGAGGTTTTTCAGGGCGCTGAATTCAAATCTGGCTTTAGTTTTTAGGTAACTATGGGCTAATATTGACTTCTGGGATCACGTTTACCGTCGGACGGTTCAGGCCCGGCTGGTTACCAGGTTGGACTACCAGAAGTGTCAGGCAACCTCAAAAACAACGTATATAAGGGTTTTCGAGGTCGCTGAGATCGAATTTGACGTTAGTTTTGCTCTAGCTGCTGTTCTGACTTCAGTAACAAAACATAAAAGTGATTTTTTATTTGTTAAAATTTTAACAAAAGAAAATCACCCACTCCAGGACGGCTCAGAGGTCCGACTGAGAACTTCTATATATGTATCGATTTGTGGCAAGGTTTTTGAGCTTACTGTAGATGATAGAAACAAAAGAGTACTTTCATAAGACGTGGTTTTATACGTAGAGTGCAGCTATCTATTGGCCGTTTCTGTAGCATTTGGCAATCGTTCAGGACAAGCAAAAGAGTTCCGTAGGTCCTGTTTTTCATGGTCCAAAAATGGCCGATTTTCCAAAATTCTGACTTTCAAAATTCGCCAGAAATCCAATACTCAACGGAATCGCTTCAGAGGAGATAGCTGCACTCTACAATATGTCCTTAATGGTTCTGAAAAGGTTTCAGAGCTCTGGCGCTTATACAGCGAAAAATTTTTCTGCCACAAACTTTTTAACCTAACTTTTTCATTTTCCTATGTTTAACACATGTCTAGGCCACCTTTGAGGGCCTGTACAGAACGATAGAAGCAATATTTCACAAAACGCTCTTGTCTTGTTTCGCGGACCCATGGGGACTGCAAAATATGTGAAAATGAGCAAAATCGGAGATAGTAGAAAAATCGGCAAAAAAGTGATCCCCCCTTAAGCACAAATTTATGCAAGCAGTTTTTGTATATTGATAAAAGGTTGAAATCTAAATCAAATATTCTGTATTCCAGATATCTTATTATTTTTAATGTTTAAATACGTTTAAAATCGTTTAAAAATACGACTGTAGTGTATACACAGACGTCAGATTGACACCGCTCCAGAGCACGTCGACAGGCCATCCATAAATTTCAAATTGTCATAGTAAAACTAACGAAATAAAGAAATGCTGCATTTTTATTATTGAAACTGCTAGTGTATCGAGGGCAAAAATTTTTCTTGGTTGGCTTGGCCTGTCCTGCCCGAAATTTGACATTGGCCAGCCAATTGGCCGTTAGACAGCCAACTAGCTGGACATTGTCTTCTGGTTAGCTTTGTTAGCCGTAAGCCCTAGCCTAGCCAGAAAAAGTTTTCGGGAGGGAATGCCAAAATTTGGTTCGGGTCTGGGGGGCAGAGTCTCCAGAAGTTGAAAAGGATTTCTATTTTGTAACGTCTGGGGAAATTTTGCAAAGCGTTCTTTGAAATATAGAAAAGAAATGAAGCTCATGCACGCAAACGCTGCACAAAGTAAACTGATCAAGCCACATTAAATTGGGTGCATATTTGGAACTCATTTTGGCATACTCATATTCTTATTGTAAATTGTACAGAATTCGCTCCAAAGGTGAAAAATTGGATTTTACACATTGCAGGGGAAAATTCCGGGAGGTCTACAATTTCGGGGGAGTTCCCCTCCATTTCCATCCCTGGCTACACGCCTGGCCGTAAGACGTTGGCAGTTGTTTAGCTATTGGCCAACCATGACTAGCCGGAATTTCCCCCTTTCTATTCTACCGTTCTTAATTATGCGTAAGCTTTATTAAACTTAATTCAAAATAATTTTTATTGATATTTTATATTACCATTTATTTATTTCCAGCCAAAAAATAGAACAAGAGTAAACCAACTTAGTTACTTGTAGATAATATACATTTAATATGAGATTGACTTTTTAGTGTTTGTTTTGTAAATACTTGTACATTCGTTGTGTAAATGGAAAAGGATGATCTGATCCGTTTTGATCCGAAAGGTGGCCAGTGGTTGGTTGGTAGTCCTGGATCTCCGGACTATTGTTTGATTGTCAGACAAATCAAAAGCGAGCTGAGGCGTCTGTTATCTAACTATGGCCAAGTGGATAATATCGATTTTGGTTCAAATTTTACATTTGTTTGCGCCGTAAGTTTTTAATAATATGGTGCGTTAACTAACTAATCTAAATTTCTGGGTAGTGAAAGAATGAACCCTTCTGTTTTGAAAAGTTTTATCATAGGAAGTATCAAAAGTTATTGTCAAATTTCTGTGTTTTCTGCAAGCCTTCTAAAAAAGGCAAGTTTTGAATTTTCGGAGGACGAAAATGCTTGAATTTACTAAATGGCAAAAATGGCCAAGATAAATGTGGTCAGATTCCAATTTTATAGGTAGAATGGATGTGTCAAAGTTCATATACGATTTCAGCCCCGGATAATCTCTATCCTCGTCAAACCAAACTTTTAACCACCATTCGTCGGTTGGTTTTTTCTCAACACTTGCCGGCTGGTTTTCTCCAATCACATTAAAAAGATAGGGATTGAAGGGATACGTAGCTTTTATAGGGATTATAAACTAAAAGAGGCTTTCTCACCGACTCTAGAAAACTGAAAGCAGAAGTATTCATTTCGGTTTTCTAACGAAAGCAACCAATTGCGTTTCATGGCTGCCTGCTGAAGTGTCGAAAATAATATCCGAACTAAAGTCTGACCAAAAAATCTTGGAACCGAACAGTCAGCACTAGTCCTGAGTTATCCTTTGAAGGTAGCCTATATAAAGTATATATTTTTAGAATCCTCAGGAGGAGGACATTCCGATAAACCCATCATAACCGGTCTATATCCGGTTACCGGATACTAAATCGATAAAAACGCTTCAGATTCGGAAGAAAAATGCTAATTAATTCATACTCTAGTATATTGGTCCTTGGCTCAAAACATTTCCGAAAATCGGGTCACATCCGGTCCATGTCCGGTAACCGGATGCACAGGTCACAAAAACTGTACAGCAAGATGGGTAGGTCGTACAGTTTCGCTGATTGGATTTTTGGATTCCTCGGGTCGAAATTAGTCTGTATCCAAAATTTTGTCCGGTTTTGACCAAAATTGCGTGATCTATGGTCGTATCCGGTTCGCAAAAAACCGGAAAAAACTGTTTTTCCGGCCTGGTGCTCGGAACCGCGGATTAAAAATGTTCCCTTTTGGCACAATGAATGTTTGGGAGGCTACTTTCATTTTACCGGTGTCAAAGCAATCGAATATCCGGTCCATTTCCGGTTCTGAGCTTTGAAATTTGAGATTTCATGGGCTATTATCTCAGTATCCGGTTGGTTCGGAAGTCAAATTATTGTATTAAAATTATATTTGGTCTATCCCTAACCAACACCAACCTCAAATTACTTCATATCTGCTGTAAATTTTGAATGGCAGCGTTTTAAAAATGGTTCAAAAATAGGTTATATTGCATGCGAGAAAGCTAAGCGTATGGGATCAAATCCCATGTCCGGTTTAACAAATAGACAAAACAAACAAAAATCACCCATTTTTAAAACGCTGCCATTCAAAAAATACAGCAGATATGAAGTAATTTGAGGTCGGTGTTGGTTAGGGATAGACCAAATATAATTTTAATGCAATAATTTGACTTCCGGACCAACCGGATACTGAGATAATAGCCCATGAAATCTCAAATTTCAAAGCTCAGAACCGGAAATGGACCGGATATTCGATTGCTTTGACACCGGTAAAATGAAAGTAGCCTCCCAAACATTCATTGTGCCAAAAGGGAACATTTTTAATCCGCGGTTCCGAGCACCAGGCCGGAAAAACAGTTTTTTCCGGTTTTTTGCGAACCGGATACGACCATAGATCACGCAATTTTGGTCCAAACCGGACAAAATTTTGGATACAGACTAATTTCGACCAGAGGAATTCAAAAATCCAATCAGCGAAACTGTACGACCTACCCATCTTGCTGTACAGTTTTTGTGACCTGTGCATCCGGTTACCGGACATGGACCGGATGTGACCCGATTTTCGGAAATGTTTTGAGCCAAGGACCAATATACTAGAGTATGAATTAATTAGCATTTTTCTTCCGAATCTGAAGCGTTTTTATCGATTTAGTATCCGGTAACCGGATATATACCGGATATGATGGGTTTATCGGAATCTCCTCCTCCTGAGGATTCTAAAAATATATACTTTATATAGGCTACCTTCAAAGGATAACTCAGGACTGGTGCTGACTGTTCGGTTCCAAGATTTTTTGGTCAGACTTTAGTAACGAAAGTTTTCCTTCACTCTCAGGATGAAGTAAGAATTGAATCTGGTAGGGTTAAATTTATTCAAACTGATACTAGATGTGGATAATTTTTACAGAAATTAGCTTAAGTATTTGCCTTAGAAATTTGCTTTAGAAAATTTGCTAGAAAATCTGGCTTTTTAAGAAAAAATTGTCGTAAGTATATATTTGTGGTCCAGTATTTTCAATGAAAGTTTAAATATTCGTGCAAATTAGTGCCGCCTGCGTAATAAATTTTTTACTACAGCAGATCCGCCAAGAGCTGTCAACTCTTGGTCTAGAGGTAAATCTAGCTGGGGGAACACGGTTCCGAAAGTTTTTTAAGCTCTAGGATTGATATGAATCTTCGCTAGTACGAAACCTCTGTGCTACGGAGGCTCTCCAACTGTACAGCTGCTAGCTATTTACAGAAATGTCTACATTATTCTACGTATATATGTAACTTATCTGTCCGTTTTAGCATATGCCTGATTCCCGAGCCGCTATCACTGCTGTATCAGATCTAAGAAACCGAAAGCTGAATATTGCTCATCATGAAATTAGCCGTGTTATGGTAAATGTTATGTTTAATACCAAGAAACACATATCATAGGGGTCGCGGCAGCGACCCCTATAATATGTGTGAAAAGTGGCTGGAGACAGTGTAAAATAAGCTGCGCAGAAGCTGCGCAAAATCCTGCGCAGATCCTGCGCAGATTTCATGCGCAAATTGTAGAGCACATCGAGTTTAGTATGTCTGTGAAGTTTCAGCCCCGTATCACTTACCGTTAAAAAGTTGCGCCCCGGACCGGTTATTGAATTGAAATACCTTAAATTGAACGCGGCGAAGTGCAAGTACATATCTTCGGCAGCTCACACTCGTGATCTGATGGTAGACCAGCACCCCATCGACAAAGTTGAAGCCTTTCCCTACCTCGGAAGCCTGATTTCTGTAGATGGAGCTCCCTCTGCTGAAATCGACTGTAGAATTGGGAAAGCGCTAAATGTATTTAACCAGCTTAATAAACATCTATGGCGCCGTCGTGAAATCTCTGTACGAACGAAGATGCGCATTTTCAACAGCATGGTAATGTCGGTACTGCTGTATGGCCTCGAAACAACGCCTTTGCGGAGAGCAGACATCGGCAAGCTCGAAACTTTTCAGAACAGCTGCCTGCGCCGAATACTCGGACTCTGACGGGCAGACCGGATTAGCAATGCCGAACTGAGACAGCGGGCCGGGCACACCAGCACCATGCAGTGGTCGGACAGTTCCTACTTTTCCTACTTTTTTCCTACTTTTTCGTATGTTCCTACTTTTTTCCTACTTTAGGTCAAAAATTCCTACTTTTTCCTACTTTTTCCTCTGAACGACGAAATCTGCCTGATTTTACAGAAAATATCCCGAAAAATCGCTGACTTCATCATAATCTGCATTTAGTTTTTCGATGTTTCTGACAATGTTTAGTGAGATAATCAAACACTAAAATTTTCAGCATCAGTCAGCTAGGTTTCACATGTTTTACCAGTTTCAATGTTATATAAATAAAATACGAAAATTTGTAAATCTTTCGGCAGATTGCGGGTCAGGTTAAAATTGCCCATTCTCTTCCAGGTTTAGTATCCGGATAACTTGACCACATGAGATAAAATTTGTAGGTTAACTACAGGGGCGTATCCAGGATTTTTAAAAGGAGGGGGTCCAACGCGAATTTTTCCGGGTCCGAGCCTAATTTTTCCTCAAAAATGGCCAAATTTGTGCAATAAATAGCTAAAAATTAGAAACGTTTTCCGAAAACCGGGGGTCCTGACCCCCTGAATACGCCCCTGGTTAACTATGTAGATGAGGGAGAACTCCCGATGGATAAAAAATCAAAGCTCGGGTTAAGCGTTCATATCTGCTTTGGCTTTGATGTGCCCAAACACTGTCTCGGCTTGGCCTAGCACGCTCTCAAGTTAGCTGCCGTCCTCGACTACGACGTATATATATAGCTAGTGGTTGGCTTATACTGGACCTTAACTAAAGGTCATAATAGGAAAACTCTGGAAACGTCAAAATTTTTGATTCTAATAGGTTCTCCGAAATATTCTGATAATAATAATATTTTTATTCCATACTAGTTCGTTTTGCAATATTTATGTAGGTTCCCCAGGCTAGCGCAAACTCTGCGACCCGGAAAACCCCCTGAAACTTCACAGCAAAATCTGAAACAAAAACTTTCGGTTCGCCTTGGTCTCCTCTTGCGAATCGAACAATTTTAATTTAGTGAAACAGTAAATTTTTTCTATTTTGTACCCAGCTTGGTAGAAAGCATACCCGTACGAAAGCTTATTTATCAGCTTATTTGGTCAAGTTAAGCGGAATCTGGTCCTTGGAAAGATCTTAACAGACCAAAAGGGCGTACTGCTGCAATCAGGATTTGACTATCAACGAATTGCTAAATTCGAATGCAATTTTGGGGGTTCACTTGACGGCGTATTAGTCAGAAAAAAGAAAGTCCTGCACTACCGACGATTCAAATAATTCGAATTAATTAATAAGTTTTCGAATCTATGACATCGCGTTGTTAAATTAAAACCATCGTGAAACTTTGGTTTTGCTGAAAAATCGCAGGTCGTTAAAAAACTGCAGAAGTTGCTAACAATTTAGATAAATTTTTGTCAAAGGTTCGTACCTACGTAGGTTACAAAAATCGAATTCCACAATGGTCAGAGAAATTTGACCGTTTGTTCAGGTGTTGAGGTTGCTTTCATAGAAAATATATATAAAGTTACTTAATGCAATGGAAAAGTTGTTGCAAGCCTTCAAAAAGAAAGTTTTGAATTTTAAAGGGGAGGGGGTTGAAAATGCAAAAAAGACACAAATGTCGTTTGATTTTGCTGACATTTTGTGGGCCCTACTGACTTGCATGCAAAATTTCAGCCTGCTAGCTGCTCGTCTCTACCGCTCAAATTGGGGAGGGTTTCTCTGTGTTTTGGTAAAGTACATACATGATCGTCTTGAAAAAGTTAAAGGCGAATGAAGAATTGATTGTGGCATACAGAAGAGCAGCGTAATACTGTTTTGTTGAATGCAAAATTAGATAACTTGCTTGCAAAATCTATTATGTATCCTGAAAATTCCTACTTTTTTGTCATAATTCCTACTTTTTGTTCCTACTTTTTCCTACTTTTTTGAAAAATTGTTCCTACTTTTTTCCTACTTTTCCAAAATCGCCATGTCCGAGGCCTGACCATGGAATCACATCTGCGGAAGAAAAGACTGCAGTGGCTCGGTCACGTTGCTCGAATGGATCACAGGCGCCTCCCTAAATTATCCTTTTTCTCTCTCCCTCCATCGACCTGGCGGAAAAGACGGGGCCGACCGCTACAAACATGGGAGGAAAATGTCTACGATGACCTGAAGAGCTCAATGGCACTGTACACCCTTGGCAACTTTAACTGGAAGGACACAGTTAAAACACTCGCGGCGGACCGAATTCAGTGGAAGGAGATCACTTCTGATGCTATCGCTAACCGAAGGCCACCGATGTCTTCGTGGCGAAGATGATGGTGAACAAGTACAAGTAAGTACAAGTAGTACCGGTTATGGCGGCGATGTTTTTTTTCCGGTTTCTCCTATTTGATGGTTGTATTGTACATAATGTTCGCCGCTTTCACGTGATCTGCAGCGGTGGACCAACCTAAAGGGCTATGGGGTCTAGTAGTACCCTCTAAAGAATTTAACAATCACAACTTTTTTTGCGCCGCAGCTGCGCCACAGCGCCGCAGTGGCGCCGCAAAGTCGGCTCATAGCGAAAAGTGACCATTTTTGTGGTCGTCGCTCAGGTGGAACGTTACGAGCTGGAGCTGATTTCTTTTTATATTCAGAAATTACATATATTGAACTAACTAACGGTCCAGGTTGCGTTTCTCTATCACTTCCCTGGCGACCACAGTGGCCCGTCAAAGATGGCGAAAATTCGAAAAATGAAAAATCGAAATTTCTCGCTATCTATTTAACTTTGAAAGCGCTCAAATCTTCCATACAATGGTTTTCTGGCACGGAGAATCGATTCCCGCAGTCAGTTTTACCTGTCAGATGTACCCATCTTGCTGGGCGGGTTCCACTTTGCCGTCGGGAGGGTCATGTCGGAAACCGCTTCCTGGAGGTCCATAGTAGGCTCTACCTGGCCTCTCAATACTTTGTCTATAATGGTTTTCTGGTGTGCCCAGCTCATTCCCGGTATCCGTTTTGCCGTCCGACGTGTCTATATTTGCTGGGCTGGTTCTACTTTGCCGTCGGGAGGGTCAAGTCGGAAACCGCTTCCTGGAGGTCCATAGTAGGCTCTACCTGGCCTCTCAATACTTTGTCTATAATGGTTTTCTGGTGTGCCCAGCTCATTCCCGGTATCCGTTTTGCCGTCCGACGTGTCTATATTTGCTGGGCTGGTTCTACTTTGCCGTCGGGAGGGTCAGGTCGGAAACCGCTTCCTGGAGGACCATAGTAGACTCTACCTGGCCTCTCAAAACTTTGTCTATAGGGGTTTTCTGGTGTGCCCAGCTCATTCCTGGTATTCGTTTTGCCGTCCGACGTACCTATTTTGCTGGGCTGGTTCTACTTTGCCGTTTGAAGGGTCAGTCGGGTGGGAGGGTCAAATGGTCGAAAATAAAGTTTCTCAAAAGTGGTCAAATTTGGTATCAAATGAAAGCCCTAAGTAAGCTGAGCAACTTTTGTCATAGAACTGCATACCCAAAGTGGCTGTAGAGTGCTGTGGTGGGGTGGGGTGGGGGCTTAGGCGATTTTGGGTCAAAAATAAAATTTTTCAAAGGTGGTAAAATTTGATATCAAATGAAAGCCCTAAGTGAGCTAAGCAACTTTTGCCATAGAACTGCACACCCAAAGTGGCTGTAGAGTGCTGTGGTGGGGTGGGGTAAGGACTTAGGCGATTTTGGGTCAAAAATAAAATTTTTCAAAAGTGGTCAAATTTGGTGTCAAATGAAAACCCGAAGCGAACAGAAGAACTTTCGCCATGGAACCATCCACCAAAAGTTGCTGTGTCGGATTTATGCCTTTACTTTCTCAACCGGAATTTAAAGATAGACATAGGCCCCACATATTATCCCCTTTTGTGCGGAGCATTTTTGTTACTTGCATCATTTGGGTCGCGGTAGCGGAAAAAGCAGTGTATACAGGGGCGCACATAAGGGTGGCGGCCCCTCCAGAAACCACAAAGTAAGAGAAAAATTTATTGTCCGCGCGCAGCGCGGACATAAATTTTCACAATTTTTGCGCCTTCGACCCAAAATTGACTTATTTTTTACTTAATTTACCCTTAATTTTTGCTCAATTTGCGAAAACCTAAGTTTTGGTTTTCAAAAATTATTTTCAAAAATTTTCAACTTCTGGGGGCTTCAACCCCGAGACCCCCTCCCCCAAATGTTTCTGAGGTCCGCCCCCGCGAAAACATCTATGTGCGCTACTGCTTGCCCCGACTTTTGAGGCCTCCCATGAAAAAATCCCTAGAATCTAGTAAAGGTTCGGAAAAATACGATTGGCAACTTTTTGGATAACTTGTTATAGGATTGCCATAGGGATCCCGGATATGGCCCAGCATGTGTGGGGTGGGGTCTAGTGTTGTCCTAAATTTCGAAAATTGACTGTATTTTTCCGGACCCAAATCGAAAAAATACACGGGGTCGAAAAAATACAGGGCCAAAAATTCGCCTTTTCACTTTCCAGCGCCAAAATGACTTTTTGTTTTTTGGTTTTTTGAATGGTTTTTTGAGGGTTCACCAAGTATATAGTCAAGCGGGAGAAACCCACCTCCTGAGGCCCGTTGCATAAAAGGTAGATATTACTAATAAGTTATTAGTGATTAGTTGATTAGTGCAGCAGTTTGATTGAAAATAGCTAACGTTGTGGAAGAGCCTGAAGAATATTCTATATATATGTCGTTTTGTAGCTTTTGAGATGTTCTAACGAAATATAAATATTCTAAATTGGTGTAAAGTTAAAAATTTGGACTAAGCCAAAGGAATAACCTTCAAAAATCGAGTTTTCTCTGATATTTGTGATCAAAACTATTGAGTTGAAGAAAATTATAGAAAGTTTTAGCCATTTTTAAATTAATCACTTCATTTTCTACAAAATAACACCGAAAACACCAAAATTTGTTGGCTCAATTAATAGCTTTGCTCATTAATACTGCAGCACTAATCAACTAATCACCAATAATTTATTAATAATACCTTTTATGCAACGGGCCCCTGTGTGGGCTTACCGGTATGAGCTATGCATGAATATAGACAAAAAAAACTTTGAACATCGAGATTTCTCAAAACTGAAGAAATGGCCAAAAGTTAATTTAATACCACTATAATTATGAAGGACATACGTATATACGGACGTATATATATATGGACCGAGGGACGTTTTTGGATTTGGCTCAGCAGGTCTTGACGGTCAAGAAAATCTGCCAAATGTATGGTAACACGAAATTTCGCAACTTTGCATTGAGTTTTCTTGCTACTCGACACGTTTATGCCCAAACCAAGAAAATCGTCCCTCCGCAGAAGTGCAAATTTCGATTCTGCCAAAAATCTCCGGAATCCGTAGAGTAGTTTTTGAGAAATCGATGTTCGAAACAAAATAATCGCAGTTTTGCCAAAATGATTTTTCGGCAAAATCTCTGGCATATAGCAAAAAAAGTCCGACTGATAGGCATTGATAAAATGTGCATTTGGACGCTGTATCGATTGAGTACAAATAAGCCAACTTTGTCCTTAACATGTGGCGGTAATTTTGAAAAAATTGGTTTCCTCAAAAATGGCCATTTTTTGACCCTAAAACCAGTTTTTTCCTTATACTGACTTAACCACTGGAGATAGATCAAAGGTTGTAAAAGCAAAAATGTTCATTTTCTATCCTCTTTCCAGCCATCACAACCAATCCCGGGTCTTGTCTACCTACTGAGAGCCTGAGCAAAAACCCAAACTTTCTTATTTTTTGGCCTAGAAATACTGGACTGGTCCCAGAATGTTAAAGAGCACGGAAATAGGTTATTTTATAAGTTTTAGGATTAATACGTAAAGGATTAAAGCCGTACGTGTCAAAAATACCCGAAAGGAAACCAAAACCTTAAACTGCCGAAAATAAACAATTTTTAAAAATTTCCAAAATTTGCCTTTGTTTTTTCAATTCAAAATTCAATTTTTTTCTGAAATTTTTCGAAAATGTTGGTATTTTTCAATGTAGACTTACTAAAAACAACCCGCTCTTTCATTTGGAACGGTTAGAAATGCTCCTGGCAACTTGCCAAAAAAATTTCGGGGTGGGTTTTTCCCGACACGGAAAACTTTAATTTCTCCATAACGACAGGGTCTAGAGAGACAAACTATACGTCATTCGAAAGCTTAGGGCAAACCCTAATTAAATGCAGTATAAAAGTCGTGCTAGCCCAAATCAGTCGAA
The DNA here is from genome assembly GCA_030248195.1 of Trissonchulus latispiculum. NCBI lineage: Eukaryota > Metazoa > Nematoda > Enoplea > Enoplida > Ironidae > Trissonchulus > Trissonchulus latispiculum. The sequence continues at coordinate 38,228 of JASAND010013123.1, forward strand.
AGTTCTGGTCCAAGAAAGAAAAAGTGGGTTTTCCCGATTGACTATATCTTTGCAGGAAGCAACATGCAGACTATGTTGGGGTAAAGGTATTTTTGCGAGCCTTGCACACCAGAATAGAACAATCACAGATATTTTGCATAAGTATGTAAAATTAGGTATTCCTTATTTCATTTCAGTTTATCGATCGGATGCAGAAATCTAGAAAAGCTCGCAAACGACATGAGCCTCCGGATAAGCACAAATATCAGCCGCCACCAAATTTGTCTACTGCTGTGGCTACGACTGCTGTGGCTTTGGCTGACAGTGCCGTCACGCCTGGCACGTCCAGAAGCAACGGGAGATCAGGGATCAGCTGTGAAATTGTATCGTCAAACTCTGGACTCAGTTGTTCTGGTGCACAGATCAGTCCGGCTGAAATCATGGAGTTTGATCCGTTTCCGGTCGTGACTTCCAGTGACGCCTCTTCAGTTGGCCGAATTGTGCCTTCGGCCGAAAGGACAGGGCTTTCTGTAGATTTATTAGCTGTGAATTCGTCACTTCATTTGCCCTCACAACAGCAACAGACGTCGGGCATTTCAGCTACGCTTTCTTCTTCATCTTCTGCGTCTCGACTCCCTTCTAGGCAAGTCGGGACTATCAGACCAACAGGCCGCACCCATGACCATGACGATGTTCCATGTCCTCCGGAAGTTTTGCGTTCACAGCCACCAACTATCGAGCGCGGAAACCGTGTGCGTGAAATTTTATCGTCTTCTCCAATCCAAGGATTGTCCGGATCTGGGTCCAGATCTGGGATCACTGTTCGCTCAGTTTCTGGACTTCCCTGGGAATGCGGCCCGCAACCACAAATAGCAGAACTGCAGCCACAATCTAGCGCAGTCAATGGTGCTACTCCTTCCCCTCTTCCTCTTCCTCCTCCTACTCCTCCTCCTGTAAATGATCTCCTTGACTCTTCCTTCAACGTTGACGTTGAATCGATGGATGGTAATGATTCGGCTGGTCAAACTGTGAATGCTAATTCTGGTACTCGGATCCTGTTGACTCAGTCTAACGTTGCTCAACCTTCTGCTGGGTCCGTAGTTGCTCCATTCTCAACTTTGGCCCCATCCTTCCTGGATATAGATAGTCTACCTGTTCGAAGTTTTTCCTCCCCCTCAGTTTCTGTTAATGATGTGAACAACGTCTCGGACGCTTCTGTGACTCAACCACCATCTGCAGCTGCAGTGGCTGCTTCTACTGGGACGCGGCCCAGATTTCGATCACAGTATCTGAACTTGGCAATGGAACGTCGAGATCAAACTGCCATCATTGGTGACAGTAGCGCCAATGGTCAGTCTCAACCTATGCCAACAGTGTCCGAAACTTCTAATAATTCTGGATCTCCGAATCTTCCATCGAGCTCTTCAGCTACGACTTCTTCAATGGAAAGCCTTTCTAGTAGCTCCGTCGGTGCCGCTACGTCAACTCCTATCCCCATTCCTCCATTCAGTATGGGACTAGATAAGAATATTCGAACAGCGCAGGATTTTATTGCGTAAGTCTAATTGGCAATTCTATGTTAAGGTGTTGGTATCCTTTGCCGTATTTTGGGTGATAACTATCGCAAAAGTACATAATCCGAAATGTCTGAAACTTTCAGCTTGAACTCTCCTCTGCATAATTCATATTTAGGAAATAGTTATATAAAGTTTGACCAGACAACTGTAGTGTTCTCAGTTCAATCTTTAAAAGTCATCTAATTGCTATTGGACAAGTTATGACAATTTGCAAATGACTAGAGTAAACGCTACCAGCACCTTAAAGTGCTGGTTCGGGTATTTGCAGCAAACTTTGAAATACTGTAATTTACTCAGTTCTTAGAGTTCAACTATAATTTTTATATCATTGTAAAGCTTAGAGTGTGCTTGTTACAGCTAGGTAGAGTACAGTTGTCTCATTTCAACTTTCGATTTGAACATACGATAACAAGAAAACAATTTTTGAACATGGAATTCTCGAAGTGTGGGAAAGCTAAGCGAAAGCGATCAGTTCCGGCTTCAAAAGAAACATCTTCCGAGGGCTATTTTTTCTGAAATTGTTTAATGATCAAGTAAACTCAAGATTTTTGAGAAAAGTGTAAATCTTGTCTGATTTTCTCAAAATTCTCAAGTTTGGACGCTTAATTCTCTCGAATAGAAAGACAAAACTCGAAACCATGAAACATAGCCCTCTTCAATTGTATCAAAAATGTGATGTGTGTA
>JASAND010013124.1:0-93366 GCA_030248195.1 Trissonchulus latispiculum
CGGCTGAAGAACGGGCAAGAAACCTTACCTTTACGCCACCTACCGAAGATGTCATTCGGAACGTCAATCCGAGTCTACGTGCTACAGCTGGCGCTGCTCTTCATCTTTTGGAGCAACTTCGGCAGAATCTATTTCAGAATCTCCGAAACGACCAACGCCCCATTCTCGACGAGCAGACCAGAGGTGCGCTTGCCTCGGCGGCTGAAGGTCTGGTGGAGACGGTGGTTATCGAGGACTACCATCGGGTAAATCCTGATGACCTCCCAATGCCCGCCCATTTTAATGCGGTAACTGTTATTAACAATTTTATGGGTCTTATAACATCAATTGCTGACATTTATGCCTTGTATCGCCAGACCGGCATTGTCGCTTTCGACATTGAAGGCGGCTCAGGACCCCAGTTCGGGAACGACACGGCGGCAACTCTAACTACCATCCAAATTGCCGGGCCGGTCCCCTCGGACAATCCAACGGTCTACCTAATTCTGGTTGGCGAAATCTTGGCCTCAACTAGTGACTATTACCCCGTTCTGCACTGTTTGCGGATGATTCTTCAACCGCCTGAAACGGTGTATTTTACTCGGCGGATGTCTCCACGATATTCTTCGTCTGGCCCGATTCTGTGGAATCACCGGGCTCGAACACTCCTTCGTCGAGCTAGGAGAAGTTGTGCGGCATGCCATCACTTTCCGCGCAGCTACACGTCGGGAACATCCGGACCTTCCTGTACTTTATTGGGAGAACATTTCTGGTATGCCTCTTGGTCCTTTTGTGGCAGAGCAGCACCTTGGGCTGCATGCTCTCGCTCTGGGTTTTGGACTGGTATCACCCAAACTCATGCGTGATGCTAATTTCCGAGGACTATCGGTTTTTCCATCAGTTCGTGAAGGGCAGTACGCCTTAGCGGACGTGCTGACGATTTATGGGATCCTGGTTTCTCTGGCCAACGGTCTATCCGCCCGGGAATGGACTCAAGCTATTTACCTGGGTGGCGTCCTTTACACTTTTGGGCCGGAAAACCGAACTCGTTTTATGGCTAATACTGACGCTCGAATGGGACATGGTCCCTTGATTCAGGCTACGGACTGTACAGCCATGACGGGAGTTTCTACCGAAGATCAGACCATGTTGCAACGAACGATGCGGACGCATCTTACGCAACAGGGCCCTCCGATTGCGGACCATATTGGACGATTCGCCTGGTCTCTATTGGTCCCTGCTCATTTGGGTGGTAACCCGGCGTCCCCTTTGCGGGAAATTCTTTGGGTGCCCCTAATCTCCCTACTGCAGAGCTATCTTGGCTTGGCGCTACCTCTATTGCGCCGGCGTTGTGATGGCCTGGATTTTAACTTCTATTCATTGGCTACGGGACGAGTCCATCCATCGGATCCCAACCGAACACCTGGGAACATGAGCGAAGATGAGGCCTGGGAATACGCCCATCAGGAGGAACAATTACATCATTCTCCCTCCTTGTCCTCAAGTATTGACGTCACTGCGTCCATCAATATGTCAGCCATGGAACCAGAGGAGCCGTTAATTGACACTATTCGTCGGCTTCAACAGGAGCTGACCCTTCCGCCAGCTCCTAGGGTGACCCCTCCCCTGACCCACTACGTGCCAGGAACGGGTAATCCACGCGACCGGCGATATCCGCCAATAACTTACACTTCGGCCCAACCCGGTTCAGCGACTGCTACGACATCGATGCCCTCGGGGCTTCTCAAATCGGGGCCCGTTATTACAACCGCTGGCCCTGGAATCCAACGCCCAGTTCCGGCAACTGCTGCTCCGGTAGCCTCACTCGAACCTGGACCCGGGGTTCTGTCTCACCCCGCACCATCAGCTTCGGCGGCTCCAACTGTCGCGGCAGACGATCTCGATGAATCGGACAGCCGGGCCTCAACGCCTACCGAAGAAAAATACGTGCGTAGTGCGGCGGAGGCTATTCCACCGAATTTATTCGAACAGTTAGCTCCCGGTTTGCAGCAGTTGGCCAAATCCGTGGTGTCCATGCCTATTCGGACACCTTCTCAACCGCCTTCTGGACCGGTTATGCCTGGCCCTTCTGGGTATGTTCCCCAGACGCAGCCAGCTCCGGCCCCTGCGGCTCCACCGCTGGTTCGAATGTCGGGTCCGACGACCCAAGCTCTACCAGTTGTACAGCCTCAGGCGCCTACGCAGCCACGGTATCCAGATAGCGAGGACCAACTTAATCAGTGGTACCCTAATATTCCTGCCCGGTCTCATCGCGATGCCCTCCAATTCATTTGGGACGCTCGTATGCGACCTCAAGGTGTCACGGGTCCCTCTGGTTACGTACCAGATCCTGACCTAGTTTTGAACCCGAAGATGTGTTGGTTCAACACCAACACATCGACGTGGTCGTTCCAACAACTGGAGTCACTCAACGCGTACCGTAGCGGAACAGATCCAAGTGCCTTCGTACATTCAGGTGTTGACGAAACAGGCCATCCGGCGAATTATGGCACTTATCCGTCAGTCTCCTGAAGCCTTTGACCAGCCGCGCCATCGTATCTATGTCATTCGGACGCACCACGGGATCCAACTCTGCCAACATATGACCCTAGCACGTTCTTCCGATTGGTTTCGGCCAACTTACCTGTCCATTGGGAAGTATACAGGGAAATCCGTGTGGGTCCTGGTCATCAGCCTCCAAGAATGGCCTGAAATCACTTTGATCTGGAGGAATCCTATAGACGGTATGGCAGAATATCGGGTTTTGCCCTATATCCAATTCAGTCAACCCTCTACAATCTGCTGAGACTAACTTTAGCCGAGTTTCGGGTGAAAGGCGGCTCTTGCCAGCCCAAGTAGCTGTCGTCGAAGAAGTCATCGTGGATATGGAAGCTCAGGGGTTGGACCCACTCGAGGTTTTGACGACCTATGGCGACCCTCCTCGCCCTCAGGGTCATACTGGTTCTTCCTACCAAACGCAGCTACCAACGTTACAATTGGCTACGCAGGACTTTGCTCTACCGGGTCCGTCATCGGTCCCACCGCTAACAATGGGTGTGACCACGGTGACCCCAGCTGTTCCGGGACCTATTACGTCTACCGGTGCAGACTTGATCCTGGCTAGCCCTGCTCATTCGGCTACTTCAGATCCGGGTAACTACCACGGTACTTACCTCCACGGCTACCCCGGCCTCTGTCATTTCGTCAGGCAGTTCGCCTATGGTTATTGAGTCCTCCATGGATATAGGTCAAACACTACCTCGTGCTGGAAATCCCTCAGGCTTCTCGTGGCCGTGGTCAACGCAACGCTACAGGTTCAGCATCATCAGCTGGATCCACTTCTTCTAAGGCTTCTACTCGCAGTCGAGGACGAGGGCGAAGACCAGATTTAGCTCCTCTGTCGCGACCTGCGTCAGTGGAACCTCGTCCACCACCAGTAACCAGGTCTCTATCGCTCGCTGGCGCTTCGCATGTGACCACTACGGCTCCGACGATGCCTCGAACCACTCAGCAACTGACTATCATAGTGACCAACTCGCAATTGGTTACTACGTCTACTCAGGTGACGACTTCGTCTGGAAACTTATCCTGGCCTTGGGAACCGACTTCTCCCGGTTTGGTCCCAGTCTCAGGTGAAGATCGTCCTCGAACCTCACAGGAAGCTGCGACTGCTGTTACAACCGAATGGCATCGTAGATTTTCGCCATATCAGCCACCATCGATCGAGGCCCAGCAGTTTAACGAAGCAGCCGGATACGCAAAACCGCGTTTAGCCACATCCGATCAGATTCGTTCAGCAGGCTCTCGCGGCGGATATTCAATTCCAGCGTGCAAGCGCTCTCGGGCATCAGGTCAGACGACCTATACCCGTACGGTTCCTTCAGAATTCTATTCCGAGTTCTCTCCCGTGATAACTTTCCACCGTTCCGAGTGTTGCTTGTTGACTATCACTACCATTATCAGCTAAATGACATACCTGTGGTGCCTGGACGAACTCAGGAGACGCCTCAGTTCGAGAAGTTCGATCAGGAAATTTCCGACGGACAGAGACGTTCGACAGATGAATGTGACCCAATGGCCACGGGCACCGTTCATCTACATGAAGAATCAGGACCGCTGCTGGATCCCGGTTCATATTCCATCTCCGCCAGGTCGCGAAGAACTTCATCCGGTTATCCGCCTATTACGGCATATCGTGTTAGCCTGGCTGGAACGTGAATCCATGCAGGAGCAATTTAGCTTTACACCGGATAATCCAATCGCGGACGTCATCGGCGAAATGCGGAAGATTAATCCGAGTGCAGCCGGACATCTCTCCTATGGCTTCACCACGCATCGGGATAGTAAACGGCGGACTGTTCATAACTGCCATGTTGCATTGAACCCTATCGACGCGACGATGGTGCCTCATGGTCTGAATATACCCCATACCAAATCCGCACTGTCAGAGACGGTGGTCCGAAATCAAAGCTCTGGCAGGAGAATTCGTCCCGGAATTGGATAACTATCCTCACTTGATTGACAATGTGTGAAAAGACGCGATGCATGCGGTTCCATACCAGGCGAAACGGTACAAAAGGCAGACTCACTGCCATCTGTGCGGCAATGATACGGTACCACCGCCCAGGAGTTGAAGGTATCACCGACGTGGAACCTTTCAAATTCCTGTATTTGTATGCGCGGAGTCCGTATCCTTTCGACCCTATGTTCCCCCATCCTGGCGGAATGAACCTAGATGTGAAACAGCTTCGCCAGCGGAAACTGAAGACCAAGGAACATCTCTATCAGGCCCGCAAAACTTATTTTTGCCGTGCCAAATCTGTCGAAGTGGAGATCTTCCAGCGTTCTGAGTCGACTGGGTACGACATCAAACATCTAGTTGATGCTCGTATGGAAGCGTATCCGACAGAACGTCTTATCACTTGGCGTATGGGATATGATTTGCTGACGCATCGTCTCATCATATTCCACTCCTTCTATTATTCAGAAGAGATGCAAGAGGAGTTGATTCAGTCCATTGGTTGTCTCTACGGCAGGGCGATTGAGGATCCCTACTTTGGTACTGGATTCGACATCCTATGACCTGCGCGACAGCGAGCCAGTCACTAGAGAATTTGATTTGCCCCCATCAGGGGAAAGGGCATGGGTTTACAACTTGGAAAGATGGACTGGACAGAATCTTCAGGGGGCCATGTACACAGAACTCTTTCTGTGATTTACACAGGCCGGCCCTGACGACCTCTTTAAGAACAGGTTCACTCGAGAACCCTTGGCTCTGCAGGATTTCGTGGAATTCCAAAATCTGATTCGGCGGCGTATCCAGATCCAAGCCAAACGCTTAGAGGATGATCTGCCTGCCCCGCCGTTTCATCGTGAAGGTCCTCCGAATCGCCTCTTAGGCCACGATGTGGACATGCCTGTAAATCGTCGGGGGTGCCTTCATCGCAGGAACAGAACACCTCCAGATCGGTTGGGCGTACTCATCTTCTTTTCCGCAATGGCCCTTCTTTGCTCGTATCCCCTGGAAGGAATGCCCAACTCCGATCCGGATCCCCGAGCCATCCTGTTCAGGGAGCTCTGATAAGCCGGCAGTACGCCATTTTTCTTATCACAGCACCCATCACCACATTTGGAACCAAGGATTCTCCTTACCTGGACTTACCTCTTCTGCCTGGACTTTTCTTCTCCAGCCTGAAATTACTTACCATCATCAGGACTTGACAACTTACTTCTCAGATCCGAGTAACTATTGTTTCGGGGAAATTCCGTCTCGTTACGGTGAACCAACCCTGAAAAAGGATCTGTCCTGTAAGAAAAACAACACCATTATTATGACTGCTACCTCAACTGTGACTTTATTCATAATGTTCTTTTTGTCTCAATTTGTGCTCAGTATCTCATACTATGTATAGCCATATTAGGTCTTTTTGACTCTATACATTAGTCATGTTACTAGGTAGTATTACAGTATCATATTACACTGTATCATATATTATATACTACATTAGTCCATCTTCTAGTAACTGTCTGAGTACATTGTTTTGGTAATTGTTTTCGTAACAGGGAAAACCCCACTTTATATGTTTTTTAGTCACCTTTACTGTTTTACTAGTATTTTGTATTTGGTAGCTTAATTTTTCTATGGGTATGTATAGTAATTCGATGTGACTTATATTTTATGCTCAATTTTTGTATTGCCACCAATACTATGCCATCAAGATTTCTATGTTTGCTTTATTTTTGTGTGAGCTTCAACATGCTACATATATGCATAATAAGCCAGTTTAACTGTGCTATCGCCTAGTCTATGGTTACTGCCAGCTACTGGTTTTGTACTGCTCTATCTATGGTAATACTTCAAGGTACTGGGATGGGTTTTTCATTTTTTCCCTTAGGGCAGGTACCTTATGGTTAATGTGGTTTTAACATTATATTTAGTTCCTTATTTCTAATAATTTTATTTACTAGTACTTTACTAACCACAACCATACGATTAACTTTCCTATTGGAGAGACCTCCATCTCTCCTTCCCTTGAGCTCTAACAGTAAGCATTACCATACTAGTTTCTTACAGGCAGGTATAAGTGATTGACCTAAGTAGGAATGAGATTGTAGGATTTTTCTTGGTCGTACTTGGCTTAGCCTAGTGATTCATATTGTAATAAATACCTGGGCGCAGGGCTTTAATTTGTGGTTTCGGCCAAACCGTAATCGTTTGGAGTCCTTTCCCGTCGTATTCCTCTACAATATTGGTGCAAATTGTCGGTTGTAAGGCTCCAATTCGTGTAATTGACCGCTCTCTAAAACTTTTGTTTTGTTATGGGTCCACATGTATATTTGGCCTGAAAATAAGTGAAATCGGGGACCATGAAACTTAGTATCCAGCTACCTGGAGTCTTCAGTCTTCAGTCTTCAGCTGTGATTTTGTCGTTAAAGCCAATTGTTTGCGTTGAATCAAAAATCAAAAATCAGAAATCAAAAATCAAAATAAAATCAAAAATCAAAATTATTGAGATTTGAGGACGCATCAAAAATCAAATATCAAAATTACATGAATTGGCATCTGCATCAAAAATCAAAATTCTGAAAAAGACGAAATCAAAATAGCCCTAGTAAGAAGTTTCTCGGGTAGCGCCCGGGCCTGCCGAAGATGAGAACCAAGGCTCAGCCCGAAGCCCGGCGGCACGCTTCAAGGCCGATTAAGGTCACGGTCGACAGGGCCGGTGCCCTGGTGTAGGCTCAGTCTGCTTGAAAGGAGCGGAGTCTAGAAAACAGTGCCACGCAATTATTGTTGGTCTTTAAAACTTAAGCAACTCCTGAAAACTGAAATTCGAGTTTCCAGTGAAGACGATTTCGAGATGTTCAAATAAAATTCGACCAAGACTCAAAATTTTCAGGAACGTCAACAACAATTGCGCTTTCAGAGCCAGAAACATCAGAACCCAAACTAGTTTCTTACTAGTAAACTAGATGTAAACATTACTTTAACTGACAAATATTCAAATATTCAAAGAAGAAAACGACCAATTACCCCAAAATGCTGCTTTATGGTCAAAGGTTTTGAAGAATAATAAAATCAGGATAGGTTAACGAATTAGTAGTGGAGTAATGGAGTGACAGACAGGCGTGAGAATGTGAGAATTTCTAATTTTCTCCGTTCCGTTTTTTCAATTAATTCATGACGATTAAATTGCTTGCAAACCATGGATGGTATAATGGGAAAACAGAGGGCAAGCGGAATTCAATTACAGAGCAGCATGGTAGCCGTTTCAACATAGCAATTTAATTTGTCCAAAACGCGCATAAACGATAAAGCTATTGAAATAGTACAGCTACATTTATCGAACTTGCAAAATCTGTTCAATAGCACATAGTCGATATTCCAACTCCTATAAGGAGATAGATATATATTTTATTTTATCTACAGCAAAACATGTCAACACATTAATAGCAAATATGCTTTAGCTATTTTAATTGGCTGTAACTAGCTCAAAGCTTTAGCAATTTGTTCCTTCAATTCATTAACATTCGGCGGTTTGCAGTTGTTCAGTAAGTCCAGCGCCAACTCAGGAAGATCATGAGTGGCACAGGCCGGATGTCGTTCCAGTCTCGTTTCAGACTTTGCGGCGATTACGGTATTTCGCCAGGTTTCTGGAATCGCTTTAAATCCCAACAGGGCGCCCAAAGCCGCACCCACAATGCAGCCGTTGGTGTCCGTATCGCCCCCTCTTCGCATGACATTGATAAGATTCTTTTCGAACGATTTTAGATGGTGCAATTCGTAGACGGTCATCTGCAGAGCCACTCCGAGGTAGCCCATGGTCGGATCGTCGGGCTGAACTTCGGCAGAGCCATCGGCCAACTTGACCGGGGCTGGCTTTGTCCGGCCTTCCTCGAAAAGGCCACGAACCACTGGAGTTTGAATCACTTTCATGGCAGCTCCAAAGGATTGCTAAAACAGAAAACTTAAAGACACTGTTCAAGCAGGTATTTGAGAACCACATAGGGTAACTTTCAGGTTACCAAAAAGAATGGTTTCTAAAGTTAAAATGTTTAACCATTTCCGAATGTTGAAAAATATGTTAAAGTTAGGCTCGCAAAGTTTCGCCGTGTTTTCCTACGAGGGTTCCACCACATATACAGTTGTCCAAGGATTAGACCATTATGTTTGACTACTTTTATCTTATCAGCTAAGTTTGGGGGCTCTCAAATTAATTTTCATTCAATTCGCTACACTGTCTACCCAAATTCATTAAATCTGTTTAGAGATAAAGAGTCTATAACGGGAAGAATGAGACAATCACATGTTCGTAGTGTATTAAGCCTGCAAGGTGCTCGGCATAAAACAGAAATCCTGGGGTTGGCGCCGCTTACTAGAGACCTTCACACAGGAATTTGCAGGCTCGGCCGTACCCTGTCTGAAATCTACAAATAATAGCTGCATCTTTTGAGTAGCTCATTGTTAAACTGACCTCTAAATTTCCAGTCTGTATCAAGGCTCTAACAAGTGAAACGTAGGCAGCCACTGCATCCTGTGCAATCGGATTTGGATTAGTGAGCATGCAGTTGGCCTTCGCAGCTTCTACGGTTGCACCGTCGTCCCAATTCACCGAAGCAATCGCTAGGGGACTGATTCGCATCAGGCAGCCGTTGCTTAGACTAGGTTGACAGCGCTTGGCTGCACTTCTGAGCATATGTGTCGCTGATTTCGCCTCGTGAAATGCCAGCCTTGTAGTTCTGCCCACTCCGATAGGTTTATTATTGAACCAGGTCAAATAGCACTGTCCGATGTCCTCGAGATCAAAAGTTTTCTTCCTGGACATACTGCGGGCCATGGCTAGAGCTAATTCTGTATCGTCAGTAATCTGTCCAGGCACCAGGTCTAAGTGTCCACCACCCAACATCTTAAGATGTCCCAGAAATGGTGTATCTTTGGTGACCAATTTGGCGGCTTCGTCAGCCGGAAGGAATTCGTATCGGCCTCCTAAGGCGTCTCCGATTGCCTGCCCGAATAGACAGCCAATAGCACGATTTTCTATGGGCGTGGTCATTAGTGATTGTATAACCTAAAAGTGTGAAATAACCTAATTATCAAAATTGAACAAAATTAAGAAACGGTCTTTCGGCATTTTGAATAAAAGAATCCTTCTCAATTATAATGATAATTCAGGCTGTTTTTGGGATTTTAGTTTATTTTGGCTCTGAAACGTAATATTGCAAGCTGTCCGAAAACAGAAACATCTTGCTTAGACATGTACTTCCCAGAATGGTCGAAATATTAAAAACCCAAAAAATTCTCTTGACAAAACATATTCTACTGTGCGACGAATCCAGCGACTGATAAAACAGAAGACCAACGGCATATTAAATTGGATGCTGAGCAAAGCAGAAGATAGTGAAATCTAATCTGTGCGAAGAAGTATATAATTCTGATAAAAAAATGATTAATTGCGCCATGTTACGCAATTTAGTGCAAAACAGCTAGTTTACTGCAGAAATAAAAAAATGCTTAGAACGTGATCGCGCCAATGTCACAGCAATGCCATAATCATTGACACAGCATAGACGTGAACTGAGCATTATCAATAAAAATGTTATCGCAAGAGATTATTTCTGGATGTTTGTTTTGTAAGAATGAATTTCTGCAGACTAAGAGAGCACCTTGTATTAACCAGGAATATATTTAAAAATTCGCTCTGCCGGGAATCGAACCACCGCCGCAAAAGAGGATCGCCTTTACTACAAGAGAAAGCCGTGATGGCAGAACACAACGTTTATGTCGTGCTTTCTCTTGTACCAGTTTGCGTAAGTGGGCAATTTCAGGCAAGAAACGGTTTTAGCTTTTAGTCCGACCCGGTTCCGGTCAGTACACCTTAACTACACTTATACCCAAGAAGCTTGAAGATTAGACTGCATGTGGAATTGCGTGTAATCCTTAATCAAGGTCTTAACAACATCCACATAAGGGAGACTTAATAATGCTCTCAGAGCTAGGCTTCCAGTGCACAAACAAGACTAGTCTCTCTGCTTTAGAGAACGTCAATATTTCACTCTGCACTTAAATTTTATCCCTGTGTAACTTTCCCATACTGGCCTTTTCGTGTGTTGGTGTACTGAGTACTCACACACGCTATTAAGTTTGTGTTAAGTTTAAGACTGCATTTCTACACGGACGGACGGACAAGTTTTGTGCACCCAAACTTCAGCAGTGTAAGTCTGAGCCATGTTTTTTCTGTTTATAATATTTAGTAAAATTAGTTATATATTCGTTTCGTTACAATTTTGAAGGGTTCTCAAGTATTTAGTTGGAGTAGCAGCGCAGCTGCAGGAGCTTCTGGAGGGAATAAGGCTAACCCAAAATGCTGGCGAGTGGCTGCCTTTTTTTAAATTTACATTTTTAGGCAGTTTTGGACAATTTAAACACAATTTCAAGAAGAATTTTATATTTTAATACAAGCTGCGGATGTTTTCAGGTACCCACCAGGCACAGATTCTGCAAAACGTGACCAAATGAGCTAAAACTTAGTAGCATGGCTGGCATTTCTTAGGGTTTTGGAAGTGGGGGGGCTTCGCCTCCCCTAGGGAGGAAGAAGTGGGGGGCGCCAGCCCAAAAATTTCTTCCTAAATTTTTGGCGAAAAACTAGCATTTTTAGGTTAAAAACGCAAAAGACTAGCTGTTTTAAGCTTAAAATGAACTTATAAGTTCATAACTTAGCTAAAAATTGAAAATTTTTGAAAACTTGACCTCAAAAACCTAATTTTTCGACACTTTTGGACTACCCCCAAAAAAGTGGAGGGGACAACAGTGGGGGAGGCTCCGAAAAGTGGAGTGGGAAACCGAAAAGTGGGGGACCCCCACTAAAAAAATGCCAGCAATGGGTATGTTTTCGTCCACGCTGTGTTCGAATATTGGAAAATTCCTCGATTTCGCGTAATTCTTGTTCTAAAAATTAAAATTTTTGTTTTTCATTTTTTAAAAAGTTTTGTGTAGAGGTTTTGGGATCGCAGAAAGCGATTATGAAGTCCGTTTTTCGATTCAGCTCATTATATGCTAAGGTTGTAACCTTAATAAGAAGTAAACCTATACTGAGCTAATGAAAAGCTGAATCGAAAAAACGGACATCATAATCGTTTTCTGCGATCCCAAAAACCTCTATGCAAAACATTAACAAAATCGAAGATAAGAAATTTTCGACCCCCCCTCCCCACCCTTTACGAATCCAAAAACTCGGATTTCGCGAAATCGTGGAATTTTGCAATATGCAATAACACAGCATGGTCAAATTTCAGCTCATTTGGCCAGGCTCAGGTGTTTTTGATCCCAAACTACTGCTTTTTCAGCAAAACTATGCCCAGCGTTTAATAAAATTTTGCGAAGTTTGGTAATTTTTGTGAAAATTTCTTCCAAACCGGCAGAGACTGACATCCAAAGGGAAAGTCCGAGGGTCGCCATTAAGTTAGAGCTTCATCTGCATCGCAGTGTGACACATTTGCTACAGTTATTTAATTTGACTAAGCACGAAAGAAATTGCTTTTCAATGTTTCTTGGATTGTTGTCTCGTTTACTCCACCTACCATTAAAAATTTCTAAAACTAGTTGAATTACCAATAATAATAATACCATAATAGATAACAGTGTGGCAAGCGTCTCTCTGCTCTGCACGCTCACGGCCCTGCCTACCCCCAACTTACCCAGTGGAGCAGTGGACCCCCGCAAATGAGAACAGTACGTACGCAAGTGCCTATGCTAACTCATTTCTATATGTAGTTAACCACCTCCCCCGCAAATGTTGCCTATCAGAGTCTGATCAGGGTCTGATTTGAGGAAGTAGGTTGTAAATAATTTCGAATGATACATAGGTCACATTTGCTGGGGTCCTGCAGATACGCAATTGTGGAGGGAAATGTGTCGTTAGCGGGCAGTGCAAGGCTCGCTAGCTGATAACAGAGAGTGTGACACTGTTATCTATTATGTACTCATGATATTTCCATGAATGTATCATAGGAGTGAGACAGTCAGTTCTTCTTTGTACTTTAAGACTGCAAGATGCTAGACACATGAAAAGCCAAACTCTTGGGGGTCACATGTTACCGTTGTTACCATGTGTTTATATTATATGAGAATGAACTAAAATGTCGCAGACAAACGCACTTTTGACAATGCGAAGCGGTACGCCTCTAAGACCTCGAAGGGACACGTTTACACTTAAATTTAATTTTGACAGGAAGTAAGCGATTAACCAATCAAATTTATTTCAATTCAAACGCATATAGATACATGGTTAACAAGGGTAGGCGATACCACCCCGAGATGTCGTCCTTGAGGTGCCGCGCATCTTGCAGCTTAACAGTACTAGGAAGAGCTGGAGCGTCTCAGCCTTATAAACTCTCAATATTACTTTTGTTAGCTGTCTTACGACAATACATTTATCCATGATTACCATTTTTAGATGGCAGATGATGGTCACTTTTATCGGCGGCGTCCCAACTTTTCATCCCAAGAAATTGAAGTCTTGGTCAGAGGTGTGCACGAACGGAAGGACATTCTGTTTTCGAAGCTCTGCGATACCTCAACCAATGGCGACAAGCGGAGTGCTTGGGAATGCGTCACGGACGAAGTGAACGCTGTTGGCGGACACTTCAGATCAGTCGATGAAATTAAACGGAAATGGGCCAATTACTTGACAGATATTAGGAAGAAAGTAAGTATTGTGAAAACATCCAGTAGATAGTTTGGTTGGATCGTATGTAGGGTTGTTCCGATAAGAAATTCTCCGGGCCGGTCCCGGGCCCGGGCCCACGAGGACCACCGGACCGGGCTCCGGGCCCGTGCCCGGCAGCCCGCCACAAGGTCTAAAGCGTAGTTTATCGTCTCTATACAATTCTAAGCGTATTTTATTATATATATATATATATATATATATATATATATATATATATATATATATATATATATATATATATATAGGCAATTCCCTTCCACATTTGCAAAATACCAATGATTTGGAAAATTAGCATTGTTGATTTAATGGAAACCATTTTCAATTTTTAGGAGGAGGATATCTACTTTTCGTTTATTAACTAATAGTCTACGACTAATTCATGAATCGATAGCTCGTCTCAGTTCAAGGAGCCCTTATGCTAACGAAATGATTTCAATGTTTGCTAAGATAAATTGAACCATGGTAGCAAACTTTAAAGTGCACCCAGAAGGCTATCGTTCGATAGTGGGTGTGGCGACTAGATAACGTAAGTAGGGACGAATCGTGGGAGAATTTTGGAAGCATGTGCGGAACTTTAAATTGTCACTTTTTTGTAATAAAATTATACTCCAAGGAGGCTTCATAAAGCAACTTTTCTTATGAAAGACCTATTTTGCACGAGGGCCCGGTGGGCCCGGTCACCGAGCCCGGGCCTTGTAGCGAGCCGGACCTTGTAGCGGGCCGGGCCTAAAAATTTCACCGGGCCCGGGTCCGGGCCGGGCCCAACATTTTTTGACCGGGCCCGGGCCGGGCCCAACATTTTTTGACCGGGCCCGGGCCTGACCGGGCCCGGCCTTGAGCCCGGAGCCCGCTACACGTTCCGGGAACAACCCTAATCGTGTGTAGATGTCCTCATCCAAGGTTGCAGATAGCAAACCTTGACTGAATAAAAGTTTGGCATGGGTATTTTCGAACGTTCGAAATCTCTGGGTTTTGTGAAACTAATGTTTTTCCAGTTTTTTGAGTTCGCTTGGGGGACCAAAGGGGCGGAAATCTTTTTTTGCCCTCGATTTTGACCGGAAGTTGAATAAAGAGGTTTTCGCTGTCGTAGACGGCTCTTTTAAACTGTTGTTTCATCTGCAATTCTTAAAATACACAAAAACTGGCCGATGGAGCTGATTTGGTAGATTTCAACATGATTTATCAGATACACGTAAAGGATTTTTACTTTGAGAATTCCAAATTTTGTCGAAGTGTAAACGAAACCAAACGGAGCCCTGAAAATCCTTTTGTCTGTGACGGTTTATTGAGATTCTTCGCAGTTTTTTCTTCAATTGAATAGATTCCCAAAAGGATTTTCTATTACTTTTATTTTCAGGCCAGCAAAGACGGTCAGCCACAAACTTCGAAGCCGCAGTCAACTCCTCCAATGGGAGTCGGCACGCCTTCGCCGGCAGCGAACAGTCACCAATCCTACTCCGCCGACTCACCACCGGAGTGCAAGGTGAGCATCGAGGATCTCCAACCGGACGAAGTGATCACCGACGCTCAACTGGATCCCTACAGCGATCCAACTCATGCCTCCGTTTTCGACTCTCTGACGACGAGAGAGAGTCACTCCAGTTCTCCCACTCCTCCTCCGTCCTCCTACAGTTCCTACAGTACCTATCGGGGAGACCGTAATTCCCTCTCCGAAGGACCGCATCACTACAATCATCACCACCATCACCACCAACCACAGCACTACCCCGTGCCTTCAGGCAGTAGTGCTCGGAGCTATCACTCCCTCGGGGCGGCTAACTACGGCGGCCCGCCTTCACCGAAGCGTCAACGTAGCGATGACTTTGATAGTATGACGGAGCTGTTGAGAATCGAACGAGAACGATTGGCGCTGGATCGACGCCGGACGGAGGTGGAGGAGGAGCGACTGAGAGTGGAACAGAATCTCGTCAGAATCGAGCAGCAGCGATACGATCTAGAGAAGCGTAGCTACAATCTTCAGCTGCAGAATGCCAAACGATTGGACAGGCTTGAACGACATCCCAGATGACATCACAATAGCGGCATGCAATAAAGAGGCTGCTCAAAACGATTTGAAAAAATGCGAATTCTTAAAGTACACACTATTTCAAGCTAGTGTAATTACAAACACTTTTTCAAGTTGCAGCAAATTGTTTTGTTGTCCATTGTATGTATAGAGCAGTAAAAGCCTTATAAAGACGGCTGATATAGTTTAGGGAAAATGCGCACTAACCCTATCCCGCTTGATTTTTCCCAGTTTTACCGGAGCCCTTAACGGGATGATTGACTGCGTTTTACGCCAGTCTTTATTGAGAGCCAGCCACAACTGACTGAACCTTTGCCAACTGACACCAGTTTATAGAGAATTAATTGCTCTACATTTCGAGTTGACATTGAAGGTAGAGTTGTGCCGTTAAGAAATTTTTTGACAAAAATTTTGACATTTTGGGTCTAGTGCTAGTCAGATTAGTGTCAGTCATACATTCTAATTTAAATTTAAAGTTAAAATTGAAAAGAAAATAACCCAAAAGTCAACCTCTAAATTTTGAAATTGTGATTTCCTTCATTTGGAACAGCAAAAATAAATGTTCTGATGTAATGATGACACGTTACGTCTGTCCTCAGTGGGATAGGTATAGAGTTAAAAAAGTTCGCTACCTAAATACCCTAGATAGGTCGTACGGCGTTTTCTTTCCCTCGCGATAAACTTACAGGAAACACAGGATTGCATGCACAGATGTAGCTTAATCTGTCTCTTGTATATTCAGGAGGATTTTTAGTGTTATGATATTACGTACTCAATGAATTTTGAACGTTTGGAACAACGAGCAGTCATCAGATTTCTTGTCAAGCAGAAAAATGGTTCATCGGGAATCCAAAACCGTATGGTGACGGCCTCTGGTCAGGATGCCGTGAGAGAAACAGTAAAAAATGGGCGGCAGAGGTCAAGCGTGGAGGCCCCAGCCTTGAAGACGATCCTCGTTCCAGCAGACCATTAGAAGCGACTTCAGACGAAAAAGTGGAGTATAATGCGACCTTTACTTGTTCAATAAGAAACAATCAGTGTGATCGTACTTCACACTTCCCCGACTACAACTTAGATTCGATGCCCGTTCCCATGCTT
Organism: Trissonchulus latispiculum; assembly: GCA_030248195.1. NCBI lineage: Eukaryota > Metazoa > Nematoda > Enoplea > Enoplida > Ironidae > Trissonchulus > Trissonchulus latispiculum. Next base: position 16,327 of record JASAND010013124.1, read on the forward strand.
CGCGCAAGGATCAACCTCCTTCAATGATTCGTATTAGAACTAGTCATCAATATTTACCATTCCTAAGACGAACTCGCCTTGAAAAGCCAATTTCTGAGAGAACCTATAATTGTGGTAAACTCCGAATCTAAACAGAGATCTATCTAGACTATGGATTTAACGAGTAGTAAGTGCTAACTATTCATGACACTAACCAAATGCAAATTTAATTCCAGCAAACGTCTTCTAAGATAAACATACATAAACATGAAATAAATTCTTTGCATGTACAGTAGCTGTATTTGTAAATGTATTCAGTCGAGGCATATAGTGTTACAAAAGCAAAACTAAAGCGTGCATAATATTCAGCAATAACAAGATTTGTTAAAGTTATTTTAACCTTCGTCTATGATCATTTTCGAAGCAAACACATTTTCGAATTCTGCAGGTTTTCTCCATTCAAGCTAAACATTAAATTAAAATAGAGACCATGCACTTTAATGCTTAAGCATTTTACTTCCAAAATATACCAAGCACATCAGTCCTTGGTCTGTAACCCTTCGATTTAGTTTTTCAGAGGTATCGTGTCAAAACGCACTTCGTTCGCTTGTTGTGTCGACTTAGTTAAGGCATGCAACAGCTATAGATTTATGAATTGTTCAATGACACGGTGAGCATTATGATTTAATGAATTTTAATGCAGTTGCAGTCAATAAAATAGCAAAATCAGGATTTTTGACAAATTGTGTACAAATAAACAATTGTTGCAGTATTCTTTGAAAGCGCTTCCCTCTCACGTTGCTTGTAACACACACGAAGCATCAACAACAGTATCGTTAAGTTAATGCTGGTTTTGGCAGAATTTGTATATTTTAGACAATATAGCAATAGCTTTGTGGTACAGTTTAGTTTTCTACGCTTGGCGCTGCCCATTAAGTCAAACGTTTATGGAAACGGTTTATTTGCAATTCAAAAGCACACTTCAAGTACCAATGTTTGTTGCATACCGCAGGCATCACTCAGCAGGAAATCAGATATCTGGCATACAAAGTATCCGTCCGAATCGCAAGGCCTGTCGTGCATTCCATCACTGTACATCTGAACACAATTTTGGTCATGCGTCGTGTCACCAGGTTCATTAGGACCCCATTCCATTTCCTTGGCATGGCAGTTTGGATCCTCGGGATATGCCCAGGTTCCTATGCACAGACATAGACGTAATATATATGTAATGAAAAGTATAGTTGGGGGAGAGTTTCAGTTTCACTCTCTTTCATATTCTGCGCACTAGTAGGTGTTGATACGTAAACACGATCAGTGTTTTGATATAAGACTCTTCCTAATGATTGAGAATCACATCTCCTATCTGTCGATATAAATTAAACTGTCACTCAGCCGCAGATTAAGCCACAGACAGAAAAATTAATTATTTTTAGTGTCAAAATTAACGTTAATTTTACAATAACTAAACGATCATTAGTTGCCGAGCAGCCTCTAACCAGATTTCATAATGCTTTACTATGCTGAAAAACATCTACGACTATTGTCATCCATTAACTTTCGACTTTGGGGGTCTACCCGTGAAAACTTCCGAAACTTTAAGGGGTTCCACACCAAAATTTGCAAACATTACTGATTGTTTAAATTTATGGCCAAAAATTAGTGAAAATGAAGATTTTTAGTTACGTTTAAGAACTTTTTTGAAAAGATCTCTAAAATTTGCTAAAAATCTGTCAATTTTTGGTAAAACTCACTGAGGGGTATACAATTCTCCCTTCTAGACAAAAAGGTCTGCCCACGCATTATAGGTAATTGTAAATAAATAAATACATTGCACTACTTTGTTTTAAGTAAGCTTTCTGACTGAAGCAAATGTATACCCTCATTCTGCTCGTCAGTTGCATAGAGCCAACTCGTTCCAGTCCTGTCCCTTCAAGAAAAAACAACAACGACAAAGCAAATTAATATAGAAAATGCTTTAGCCAATAAATCCCCATTTTCAGCCTTATAAGATAAACAAAACGAACTCTACACCAATTCTTGAATTAGTGAAAATAATTTAAAAAATTGATTCGTTGCTGTTGTTCTGGTTGCAATTTTTAGTTAGATTTTGCCACTTGTGCACATGCCAGGCACTTACCAATATGGCTGTAGGTCGGCTTTCTGAGTACTATTTAGGATGATTGGTAAGGTGGCTCTAGCGTCTTCGGCCTGGCACGCTGCCAGTGCTGTGCTGTAGTCAACCATTTCCTCTACAAGCTTGTAGCATCCAAAGCTTTTACGATCCCATCCTGCTGGACAGTACCCTAAATTGGGCAAATTAAACTTCACTCAAATCCTGAAGTTTCAGGAAAATTGGTATTTATCTCGAAATACCAACTTTCGAGACGTATCTTCTGGTTTAATATTAACTTTCGAGACACTTTCGAGATGAGAGATATGAAATCTTTTTATAAATTTCCGTGGGTCGTTGAAGCCTGTGTTTTAAGATTTTTGGAAAAGGAGATATAACAAAATGCAATCTTTTGGGAAGTTTAAAAGTTTCTGGAAAGACGAAAAATGAGCAAAATATCAAGCGTTTTTCAAATATTTTTTGAAAGTTTGAAAATATTTCGAGGCAAAATCTTTTGAAGGTTAAAAACTCTTGGGACATGTGTTGAGAACATTTGAGTCTATTTTCTTCAACTTTCTTCAAACCTTCTCCACTCGATGTGGAGTTTAATCTGACTTATCCATTACAACAACATATTTATATTTTCACTAAGGGGTTTCTCGTAGCAGATTTTATTTATTTATTTTAGGTTAGAGCAGTAATTCACCAAATTTAGTTAGTTCCAGCTAGTCTCAGCAATCAGTGCATCAGAGAAATGGGAGTTTAGTAAAAATAAAATAGACTAGATTAACAGGCTTTCAAGCGAAAGCAACAAGATTACCCCTTAAAAGGGGTATGGTTCTGTACCTCAGCTTGAGGAATATGAACATCACATCCACATAATTATGTCTAGATTAGTTAACGCAACACCACCTGAACTAGTCTGGTCGTGGAACGCTGGGCATGCTCTGTTAAAGCGTTAAAGTTGGCTGGATTGGCAGGAGTGCTTCCACGAAACCAGGACCTTCGTTTAGGGTCCGAAACAAGTATTTAAGCTATAATCTTACTTTCAAAAATTAATTTTCCACCACTTTCGCTGCCGACACCATGACTCAGGTTTTAGAGCCAAAGTTGACTTTTAATATTTTATGAATGTCCGTTGTTATCGGCTTCGATTATACATAAAACTAAGAGAAACTTTCACATTCTGCAGTGCTCTGACTCAACTGTGCTAAATCTTCCTGATCTGTTTCTGATCCGTAGACAATACAGGTGCTTTTTTCAAAAATGATATTACTAAATCAATCAGAAACTTGCAACCAATCGGATGCGCTGCTGATCATGAACTGATCTCAAATGTTGTCCACCTAATTTGCATAAATGCAGAGATTCTTCAAAACTGTAATTTCGATTCAAAGTTTGAGGAGGTGAATGAAAAAATTGGTGCAACATGAGTCTGACTTAGGGGGGAAGCGTGAAAAAATTAAAAAGTGATATAATGTTACAGAAAAACTTACCAGCACCAACCACAGTTGAAAAATTCAAATGATTAAATTAACTTAAATTAAATTTAAAAAACTAAATAGCAAACAACCTCTTCGGTTAAAAAAATGACCGCAACAGCATACTAGGCCAATGGGTGGGTATGAGAAGAGAAGGACTGCCTTTCCGTGTATGTAGTTCTGCCTCCAGGCAGAACAAAACTAATAGCAGCAGTAACAAGTAGTAGCAGTAGTATTTACCCGTAGTAGTTTCAGCAGTGGAAGTAGTAGTAGGAGCAGTGCACTGAAGGTTAGGCAAATATTCACAGGCAGTTGATTCTTTCAACGATGTCAAACTGTGGTCGAAACAGTGGCCAATGTCTTGAGATTTCTGTTCATCTTCATGGCAGCTGCAATTATTAGCCAATAACCCTTAATAGTGATATCCTTAGCTGTGATACTTAGGTACAAAATAGATGCACCATAAAAGTTTTATTCCAATTCCAATTAAAAATTACATAAATATTCTTTGCTTTGCTTTGCTACAACTTTGCTAGTCTCTAGCAAAGACGCCACAGTCCAGTAAGCTGGGTTTGTTCACAAATAATTGTCTTGGGAAACCTTTTTGAGCAATTCTGTTTTGTAAACCGTTATTTCAATAGGTGTTGTAGCTACCAAAGAATACCATCATAAAGCATTTATGTAGTCCACGCGTAACTCGTAAACCGTCTCTGAGAATATATCTGTCGAAAACAAGGTTTTTTTGGTTTTCGGATTTGCGTCAACCTTGCGTCCCGCTAAATTTAAGTTGCGTCCCGGTAAGAAATTTTGCGTCCAGGCAGAAATCTTGTTTTAGCGTGTTTTTCCTGTTGCGCCTCAGCGCAGCAGGTCTCTTATGTTTGCTCGGCCCAGGCCCTCGCACGCAGTTTACTTGATAAAGATGCATTTTTACATAAATGCGTGTGAGCAGTGCTTTAAGATAGGGCCAGTTTATTTTGTGTGAATTCTTGCTTTCTTTTCAAAGAATCAAAGTTTCTGATTCGTGCAGTATTTACGCATATATTCGTGTCATAATGGCAATTTCAAAACAGGACAACTTATTTGTTATTTGGATTGATGACTCATAGTTGAACTTCGAATCGTTTATCAGCTCAGCAGAGATTTTAGACAAGACAGTTGCAGAAAAGAATACCTAATAATACCTAATAATATGAAATCAAATTCGTCAAATACAGTTTAACAATTACTTAATAACAATAGGAACAATTATTATCTATTCGTATTCAGACAATATTTTGCACGTTTTATATTTTGTAGTAAGCAAGTAAGTTCTCCGTTATAAATAATTTAGCTGCGCAGCAGGTTTACAGTTACGGAAAATGTCCATCCAGCGAAAACTTAACCTTTTGCATAAAATCTTGCTTGTTAGTGCAAAAATTGTTTTACTTATAAAAATTTCTATAATTTCTTTAGTGCAAAGCTATTTAGACTATTTAGAAAGCTGATGCTGCTTAGCGGTAATGTACGATTACAGGATTACCAACCAAGAATATAGATGCGTCGTCCAACATACACGACGGGGGGGTCTGGGGCGGAGCCCCCTCATAAGTTGAAGAATTTTTTTGAAATTACAGAATAATGCGTAATGGAAATGTTTAAAATGATTTTATTTGGCGTCTGTTGCAGAACTTAGTAATTTTCGATATATATATATATATATATATATATATATATATATATATATATATATATATATATATATATATATATTATTGACACACATTATTCCGATATTTCAATGTTAGTTAAACTAATTAAAGTATTAAAAATTTATGAAATATTTAGAAATATCATTGAGAAGAAAGGTAGCAAACATTAAAACATACATTCGGTTTCGCAAACTTTGACAACTGGTAATCCTTGATAGCAGGATTATTGCAAATGAGCACCGGGGGGTCTGGGGGGCGGAGCCTCCCAGAAGTTGGAGATTTTTCGAAATTACGGATTAAATCCGTTGTGGAAATGTTTAAAAAGATTATTTCGCAACTGTTACATCTATTCTAACTAAAGCTCCTAACACTAATGCATTTTTTGTGTTAATTGCATCTGTGAATTCTTAAATTTTGAATAAAGGCAGTATAAAGTCAATAGAGAAGCGTGTACGCTCCGTGCAGCGTTATTCAACTGCAAAACAGTGAAGCATTTGTAAATAGTATTAACGTTAGTTACGATAAATTGATAGTGAATTGCTCGTACAAGGCCTTTTGTATTTGAAAATTTCAGAAAAATGGTAATCTTGCATTATTTTAAATTGCCATTTGTGTATTTTTTGGGAAAAACGTTTTTTAGAAGAACCAAAAAATTTGGGTATTCTGCTTCTGCTACAGTTACAAATATTGTTAATTTCGGGGTTTTACTTTAGTACCAATCTTGATCCTGCCTGACCTTTTGAATGAGAACAATATAAATGCATAAATATATATAAATGTATATAAATGCACCTAGTAATCTCTATGCATTTATTGACGTGAAATTCATGAGTTCGAAAAGATCTGATATATATGGATGCAGGTGGACAACAACTTAACAAATAACATTGAGTAACATTGAGACATGACTTTGCACCTTGGCATTCCATGACAAAGTGGAAAACACCGGGGGTCTGGGGGCGGAGCCCCCAGGACCCGAAGAAATTTTTGGAAAAAACGGAAAAATTGGTACTGGAAACATTTACAGTTTTTACTCTTACAAAAGTGAATTTTCTCCCGAAATAATGTTGCGTCTGGCTTGCGTCCCGCTAAAATTTCATTGCGTCCAGATAAGAAACATTGCGTCCAGACGCACATCTGGACGCAAAAAAACCCTGGTCGAAAATAATCTCGTATAGGTACTGCAACTGTAAAACACCTCGAGGATTACCTCTTATGGGTACTCCCACGAGAATTCTCTATGATAGGCATATATTTCGTACAGGACATAATATATTTATATATCAGCGGCGCACCCAGAGTTTTCTGATAGATTAAAACTTGAATTTCATGGTGCAGTAAAAAACTCGCAGGAGTAGCAGGAACGATGCGTATGCGTATTGTTTCGTCTACTTATTAGTGATGTTTCAGGCATTGAAACAGAAACTAAGTTTCAGGTTGTACAGGTTTCAGTTTCAGGCACAAACTTGAAGTTGAAAGGTTTTAACCCGCTATTTCGTTAATATTTTGCAGTGGGAACCTAATTATCCTTAAATTTATGCTTTATATGATGTTTGAATGCTAGAAACTGTACTTTTCTTAATGACCAGAAACTGAAACTGGAACTATTTTGCTTTCCCGGACTGAGACCGAAACTATTTTGGATCGCCGACTGAAACTGAAATGTATGTACTACATACGTACTACCTTTACAGTTACGTAGCACTTCTACCACGGCTGGTGGGCCAAGAAGAAACCGATGACAAGCACCCGGCACCTTAAAGAGAGAAGGGAAGAGGGGTGTTCAGCTTTTCATTCATGATTGAAAGTAAAGAATTGGCCCAGCCGGGGTTCGAACCACGGCCCTTCTGATCGCGTTACAGACGTGCTAACCAACTACACCACAGAGCTATCAGCTGAACTTCCATCCCAGGCTTATTAATCTTTCCTATGCCTGGTTCCCCTATAGTTAAGAGTGATTTTTAAACCCTATTAGAAACGTTTATGCCGTAAAGTGATGACAGGTTTCAAACATAAATCTGCTAGCAGCAGCATCAAAAATATGCGCGTATGGACAATCAGTTTTAACACATAGGATAACGTGTGAGGAAGGGGGTGTGTGACCCCAGACCGACAAAAACGGGAAGACCCCTTCAGCAAGATGTAGAAAACGCTGATTTACCTTCTCGCACAGAAAGGAAAATGTTAGATCCCTCAGTGATTCTTACCAAAAATTGAACATTTTTAGTAAATTTTAGAGATGTCTTCAAAACTGTTGACTAAAGTGGCCAAAAATGAAAAAATCAGAATTTTGACCTTAAGTTTGGAATTTAGCAGGGTAGACCCTGGGCGATCCCCACCAGAATGTGACCCCGTGATAATGTGTGATGTTAGCTAAGATCGTTTAACTCTTGTCGTTCAATATGAAAACTGTGCATGTTGGCGATCCCAGAAAACAAAATTGAAAACGACATTACCTGGACAAAGCATTAGCAGATGAAAACAATTACTTGTGCTTGGAATTACATAGGTCGAACGCATTTCGGCAATTGTCAATGTTACAGACACTAAAGAAGGGGCACAGCTTTGGAATCTGAACCCATGTTTCAAATGGATCCCATCTTATGCATCTAAAAGAGGCGACAAGTTTCACTACGCCAACTGCCACTGCAACAGCAAACTCAACAAACTGAATAAATGCCATTTTCATGAAATATTATCAAGAGTACATAATGATAGCATAACCGCTCTGGTCGTGGAACACTGGGCATGCTCTGTTATCAAAGTAAAAATAACTAACAAAGATAATGACTGAACTCCCCACAAATCAGACAATATATATAGTGAGTGACCCTCACCCGTATATCAGTACCTATTCGAAAAGAGGGTACGCTAACCTTGTTCTATGTTTACATGCTTTAGTTTTAAAAGACAAACAGTTTTATTCTGTACCGAGCTTCAACTCGCATGCATAACGGACGAATTCACTTTTTTTCGGCCACCTCACCCCAGTTGGTATTCCGGTCAGGGGTAGTGTCAGCTTGTTTTCAAAGCTTGTTGGGGTGTGGGAAGCTGACACTGAATAACTGCAATCGCAATTATCCGAGGTGTTCTCCAAGGCTATCGAGGCGCTCATTACTTCAACCGTAATGAAGGCCCCGTGGCAGCGCTCACCAAGCAGGCGGCCGCCCCTTGCACATGCTCGGTAAATTGCCGGAAGGGGGGGAATTCAAGGTTTCCCCTGAATTGCTATCTGCGGTTCCTGCTGGCGCCGGCACGAACGACTGTCTGAGTAGATCCATCGTTCACGAATTCACTTTGTTCAATAGAATGAGACTTGGGGAGGAATCAGCTGTTTAGCTATCAGAGTGCTTGCTCTGTTTTTGCTCTGATAACAGAGCTTGTCCAGTGGCATACTCTTATCATCAAATTCGCTTTGTATCATAGGGATCGCAGGTAGCGACCCCTATAATATGAGTTATTACGGTAGCTACAATTTTGTGCTCTATTACAGCACAGTACAGTAAACAGGATGATGCACGCTAGCTGATTTTGGTTTTAAAAGGGCGGCTCAAACCGAGGACTTGAACTAACCGTCATATTGACCCGAAAAAGATTAATGGAAGCCATTTGAGTTTCATGTGTCTCAATTTTGGAGTTTATGCCACAGCCTTATGTAGTTACAGACTTTACTGTGTTCTCAAAACGTTACCTCACCCAGGAAACAAATTGGCACTATAGTTTCAACTGTAATATGCACAGTACACTTCAGCATTGCAGTTGCTACCTTTATAACTCCTTACCAAATAAACTCAATATATACATGCTGAACCAGTAATTTCAGATAATAAGATAAACTCACGATTTATCCAAGGTAAGAGAGCAAGAAACTGGTTTGTTGAAGTAGCGATGCTGATTCGCAATGAGCGTTCGATAACACCTTCTGGCTTTCAGTCGCATTTCAGGAGAGGGATCACTGGAAATTACTCTTTTCAAGCACCTACATCACAAAGAAAGTACTAAACAGCTGGAGCTTGCTGTACTTGAACGCAGATTTCATTGCACGGCTTTTTAGACGAATAAGAATGTAAATGTTAGTTAGCTCTCCATTATATACATCAGCTATATAGAAAGCAGTGACCTTTTGTGGTCGAAAGGTACCGTACACAGTATTATATATCCAAGTGGTTGATAAATAGCGTTTACGATTTCTGATATTATTCAAAATAAATAGGTTAATCACCTAAAGAATTGAAATCATGTATAACTAAATAAAGCTATACACCATGCAGTAAGCAAGCTATAAACTATACAGCTTGTACGAAGATTAAAATACTGATTAGGTGACCACCCGAAACTCGTTTGACATCCAAAAGTCAAACACGTTTCGTGACACTCAAGATAGATATTTAAAAATTGGCCCGACCCAGGAGCTTAGATAATTCGAAGCACCTGGTTCCTTTTTTCAAAGACACCACAATAGTACTACTTGGCAGTTCCCAAGTATGATTCAGCGCCTCGATGGCATTGTTAGCTCTAAGGTGGCGTTTCCATTTGGCAAAATCAATTTTGAACTGGCATTATTAACCGGCCTTACTTGGAGAAACAAACACAAAATCATTTCTATACCAAAATGTAGCTTAAGGGGCTAGTATTCTTTCCCGTATTTTGGGTGATTACTATCCTGAAAGTTATCCAAAATGTCTGAAAATCCAGGAACTACTTCGGGGTTCTTGTACACATCAGTAGTGTTTGAGGCCGGCCGGCCTTAGCCGGCCGGCGGCCGGCCGCCGGCCGACGACTTTTGCTCGCCGGCCGGCCGCCGGCTACCGGCCGGCCGCCCGCTACCGCCCGGCCGGCCGGCGGCCGGTGAGGCCGGCCGGCTAACGGCCGACCGGCCGGCCGGCCGGCCGCCGGCTGGGATACAAATCTCCAATCCGAAATTTACAAAATAGAGAAACTAACCGTAAAATGAACTCCAAATCTAGTTATCTAGTTATCTAGCTAATTTTCTATGCTATGCTGTGCTATTTTTCTAAAATAACATTAGAAAATAAATATCTTACAAGTTATAATACCGCACTGCAAATTGCTTTAGGCCGGTAGCCGGCCGGCCGGCCGGCTACCGGCCGGCCTACGGGCTCACCGGCCGCCGGCCGGCCGGCGGGCGGCCGGTGAAACCCCGGCCGGCCTCAAACACTACACATCAGAAACAATCCTGGAGCTTTGTGTGAAGATTCCAAATTTTTGATTTTTGCCGAGTAAGTCTCATAGAGTTGTTTAAAATTAGCCAAAACCATATTCAATTGAACGAGCTCGCCTAACTGCATAACTTTGCTCTGGCATTTCCAGCATTTTATACATTGGAGCTTTGTGTAGTGGTAATTGGGAAATGACCGCACCTTGGGCAGTGTGCCTGTGCTGGGCCTTCAAAATATCAGCCTTGCTCAAAATATTAGCCAAAAAAACCAACATCGTGCGACATACGTAATCTCATGAAATAACGAATAATTCGGTTTCGGCGAAAATGAATGATTTTGGACATCAAAATATGAAAATTGGCTACATATGTTTCAGTCTCACAACAGCGAAAACATAAAAAGATGCTTCCAAAAACAATTATCTAGAGCTCTACAAGATCTTCCGAGTGGATAATTTGAAGAAGGTGGAAATTTGAAAATTCAAATTTGAAAATTTGAAAAATGGTGGAGCACGGCTACTGTCAAAAATAAGCAGAACTCGACCAAATCTGAATGGTCGAAGCTTTGAAGCGAGATTAAGCAGAGATTGGTCTGAGAATGGTGAAATGATCATGCTTTATGTTTTCAACTTCATCAAGTTTCAACTTCATTTGAGTTGTATGTACCTAAAAGAAATCGCCACCTAAAGGGAGCGGAGCGCCTGCATTACAGGTTGATTGCACACATTTCTTATTCAATCCCTTTCAAACTTTCAGGAACGGTAGCTCCTGCCAAATACTAGCATGTGCAGAGTTTGAAGGATCTACTGGTTTGAAAAGAAGGGTGTGTGTTACACTGTGTGTTACACAGAAGGGATCCGTTCAAATCTTCAAAGCAATGTCATTCATTTACAGCTGAACAAAATAGCTCAGACTTTGTACAAATAAATCCAATGCAGGGACAATTTTTTATGGAAATCCAAAGATTTTGGTAATTAATGTTTCACAGAGTTTTTACTTTTAAATAAAAAATGAAGCATTCAGCAGTTTGCTCTGACTTCTTTTTCAGCAATCCTTGAAGTCGAACAGCCGGGGCAGCTATGTAGAAGACACCGTGCTACAGAAAATCTTTTAAATTGAAAAAGAAAATAAACGACGTTAAAGAATCAGACGGATGCTTCATTTTTTATTTGCCGGATTCATCTAACCAGTATTCACCAATTTCATTTAAATAATAAATTTCAGTCAGAGTGACGAAATTTTGCAACATTCAACGCTGAACAGCGACTCCTATCTAAGATTTCGTTAATTCAGGCTTTGCATTTAAAATAAAATCCGGGCAATAAATAAGTGTATATTCTATTTTGTACTTACTTTCGCGTACACTTGACTGCAGAGCGTTCGAGACAGTTGAGGAAAGGTCTCATTTTGGATCTAGCAGCATTGCATATACTCTATAAGTAAATTACCTTGTTAAAGACTGAAACAAACAGTTATTGAGCTCAAATTCCAAAGTACGGTTTTTAGTAACATGTTAAAGCCGGGTTCACACTGGAGTCTTAAGTCTTTAGTTTTAAGTCGTTAGTTTTAAGTCTTATGTCTTTAGTCTTTACTGGATTTGGTTCACACTGACTTCTTTAGTCTTTAGTCGTAAGTCTTTAGCCTTAAGAGATAAATTTATTTCATGTCCAGTCTTAAGGTCTTAAGCAAGCTCAAAACCTTAAGACTAACGACTAAAGACTGCAGTGTGAATCAAGCGAGTCTTAAGTCTTAAGTCTTTAGCAGCAGACTTACGACCTTACGACTTAAGACTCAGTGTGAACCAATTTCCCAAGTTTTAAGCCCTAAAGACTTAAGACTTGCGACTTAAGACTCCAGTGTGAACCCGGCTTAAATGTAACACAAAACTTCACCTGAGCACTAAAGTAGGGTTGCCCAATTTAGTTTGGATTTCCAATTTTTGCAGACATAAAACACCACGTATCTGCCGAAATTGATGAACAACCAACTCTGACTGGTTGTTCAAATTCAAGTACTTTGCTGGATTCCCCTCCCCCCTCCGATTGTGACGACACCCAACATGATGACTTTACAATTTCGCCTAGCTGTTAGGTTAAATAAACTAACTAAACGACACAAGAGAGAATATATGGCATTACGTTCGCGCTAACCTAACGCTTTGAAAGCCAGACTCTTAAAATCCTTCAGAACGTCCAAAATTCTTGAATTTTTAGTTTCTAACCTCTGTTTTAGCAAGGGAACGTTAACAGAGTTGGCTCAAATTGCACTGATTTGAAGCCTTATTGACCCTACCACAACAACAGTTATCATCGGCTGATAATTTGATTTTTCTGTAGATAACCAGTTCGTTATTACAACATAGATAACGCTACCTAAAGCTAAAACTACAAGCAAACTCCCAAAGTCAGTTGCAGATAGTGGTCTTTTTAGGATTTTAACAATTTTATGATCAAATGATAAGCTGCACCAAACGTTACGCGATTGGATAAATAGGTCCTGCCACTCACTCTAATGCATGTATAACATGTGGAGAAGTGGTATATCGGCTTCACTACTCTTCTACTGCTAAAAATTATTGTTACTGAAGCTGGAAAAGGTATAGATTCAACATAATGTTAAGGAAACAAGCACATAAATAATTTGAGCACTTACCAGGCACAGGCCACACGCTGTTACAGTAAGCATCAAACGAAACCGAAGACCCATAGTGTCATCAGTTCTGTATAACACTTTATGATTGGATCCGCCAACGAAATCAGACTTTAAGAACAGGAGCTTCGATTCGACTATTGACAAATTCTAAGTTTGCAAGCTTTTAAATAGCAAACTGGCTGGCAACAATGCTAACAAAATCCAGCAAGGACCAGTATTACTCGAGACATTCCAGTTAGGTTACCGGTGGATACTATTGAAGACTCATCCAGATTGATTATAGTTCCAGGGATTGTTGCAATTAAAAATAATGTCCCGTTATTTGTCATATCCTTAAGATTGTAACATGGCTAATGAATTAGCACCGAAATGAACCAGAAATTTCTGCCAGAAACCTCAGTTCACCAGATTGTTGTAGATTTGAAAGTCGAAAGTTCACATTTATGTTGAACGGATATGATTAACGTAAGGGTAACTTTGGTTAAAAGTTGTCGCCTTTGATTTCACTCATTTACACACAATATAGGTTCATGTTATGTTCTCTAAAGCGAGAAATAGTAATAAAGCTCTAAATCAACTATGGTAGAGTTTTTGATTCAAATCTGGAAATTTGACTCTCCGCTATTTTAACTCTCATTTTGGGGAGCCATTTCTGTTCTCATTTTTGAGATCCAATTCTACTCTCATTTTTGGGATCCATTTTGAGGACGTATTCCGACTTACCGTTTTGGGAGCCAATTCTGCTCTCATTTTTGGGAGCGATTTTTACTCTCAGTTTTGGATTTTATTTTGACTCTTTTTTCTCCAAGAGTGATAGTTCAGTCTCATTGCCATGAGATCAGTCAATATATGTAACGAGTGAAATGTGTGGGTGCTAATAATTTTTGCCCAGTCCATTCTCACTATGTTCAACGAATGATGTTCTGTGCAGACGGTAGAAGCTAATTCACTTAATGTTCATAACAAATAAATGTTTAAATGTCTAACATTCGAAGCTAATGTTTATGAAACCTATACTGTTTACATGCAAAATTTTAAATTTTTCAGAAAGCATTGTGCCAAGTATATAAGTGAGGCAGAATACTTTCTATTAGTTCATGGAAATCCGGTTAATTGCAGAAATCCAAGAAGAAGTCAGCAGAAAGCACCAAAGATAAGTATTGTCATGATATGTTGAGTTGAGAGATAAAGTATTTGTAATCTGCCTTGAATGTCATGATCCGTGATTATTTAGTTTGATTGTGTTTCAGAAGGATTGATATGTCCTGATGCCTGTAACGATTCACATTACAAAGCAACCTGCAAAGACATCTTCGAAATAAACGCGGAACAAGCTACAACATGCTCCCAAAAACATTTGAGTCTCATAAATTATCTATTATTATTAGTCTATGAATTAATTAACAAAAAATGGTATTAGTAGTAAACGTGTTAATTAAAAGGGTACACCATGAAAAATTTTTGGGCAGGGATTTTGCTCATTTTTACGCAAATGTTTGTCGCATTTATCCTTGACAGCGAGTTTCGTTCAGCACTTGACGAGCTTAATTAACCAGCTATTAATTGTAGGAAAAATAAAAATTGGTATTGAAAGTTCCAAAGCTGCGGCGCCGCAGCAAACACAGACCATTTTCTCCATAGCGCCCTATGCTGTGGAACTTCATTCGGCTACGTTAAATGAATTGTCTTCAGCAAGAAGTTGTGAATGAAAGTTAAATAAATTAAAGTCTTCAGTAAGAAGTTATCATGGATTTATATTTATTTATGTGCAAAAACACGAATTTCCGAAATTAAATTAAAAATCAGTTTCTGCGCCAATGAAAATAGGCGTTAAAGCTTTTAAAAATAATATTTCGGCAAATATACTACCCCACTTTCAGTGCTAAACAAATACTCACAAAAGTTCCAGTAGAAAGAAACCACAGGATTGACTTTTTAGACGATAAATACTTTTCGACTTATTTCTGCCGGACATCGTTGATATTTTTCACAGAAGATACTTTGGTCTAATGGATTACAAGTTAGACTTGTACATATTCAATACAAATAAAACCTGTAGTTTTCACTGGTTTATATGTTTACTCTACAGGTTATTACTCAATACGCTGATCGATTATGCAAACTGAGTAATATAGTACATGCTGACGGTGTCGAATAGCAAGATTGTATTGCATTAGGGCGCCTGTTGCGTTAGGACGCCCATATGGTGCGTTAGGGCGCTTTTTCCAATTTTTGAACATGGTGCTTAAGGGCGCCCAGTTTATGCGTTATGCGGCGACTATTCCGATAGAAAAAATCCGAGCCTGTTTCGTAGTACATAATATACAGTTTAAATGCAAATAGAGGGGACCAGTCAGTGAAATCTTTAAAGAAACAACTAGCAAATACAAATTCCTTTACTGTGAAAAGTTTAAAACTAAACTAAAACTTTAAAACACTAATCAGTGTAAATTAATGGCAAAATATTGTTTATTTCTGAATTTTTGTAAAATTTTAATTATATCCATTACCGTGTGCCAAGTTATAGCCAAAGAATCAAATCAAATTCAAAATCTAAGACTTCACGAGTTTTCATGTTTTCCTAAACTGATCTTATTTTTAAAGGATTCTGTTTTGACACGCCACTAAATAGAGACTTAATATTATAATCAATTCAAATTAATTTGTGCTTTCAAATTTTAGTAGTAGAAGTTTCACTTTTTCGGCGAAAAGACTACTCATGTTGTGGGATATTATCCATTGTATGAGTAAATTACACTGCGCAACAGCGCAGCAGTGTGGCGCAGAAGCGGCATTGTTCTCATAAAGTTAGCACAATAGTGCGTCTAAATTATTGAATGTCGAAGAATTCAAATGTTTGTTTATGCGTGAATGAGAAAGCTGATTTCTTTTCTGGGCTAGCTACAGCAGTAGTTTTGCAACTATAAAAGGGAGCTTCGTGAAGAATTCAGTTAGTTGCTAGTTATCAGCTGTGTGGGTTTGGTTGGGGAGTAGCGTTCGAATCCGGTTGGGTAGGTTCCCGAAAGTTAGAGTTGGGCTCTCTAGTTTTGTAATTTCACTCTTTTGTTCTTTTTGTCTTTGAGCGAATTGTTCTGAAATGGTTTCTCCTGGTTTTATATGAAGTTTAGTTTTGTATTGAATTTAAAGTAAAGTCACGTTATGGTTTTCTCATTTTCTAAGCAACTCTAGGGCTCTCATTTTATATTCGAATCTACCAGTCGCTCTACATTCTCCGAGAAATTCTACATCTAGGCATCACACACCGAGCACGAACCGAGCAATCGTTTATTATAAAGTATTCTTTTTACTAGGCAAGTTATACGACTTTCCTACAATGTATTCATTAATGGGGACCCCCTCTATTTAGTTTAAGGTGGTGATTCCCTTTGGTCACATAAAGTTTGCACCATTATTACTCATTCATTACTTGGAGTTAAGAAGCCAATTTTACATCAAAATGCAGCGATACATTTGCTCTTTCTAATGAATACAACGAAACTAACTTTAGTTCTTGGAAATTATTTTACTGCATTTTCGAAATAATTTAATTTTCCAGATTTTTTGAAGACTAAAGTAAATTTTTTCGTGAGGCATCGGCCACATCATTCGATTCCACTATCAAATAGCTGGGGACCCTTTTTTAGTTCTTATGAAACCGCTCTTCGTTGTAAAGAAATTAGCTAAAATGTATGCGCAACCTGGATTTTACCTACTTTTCCCAACATTGGCAAGCGGCAACTGTAGCTAGAAAGAAGCAATCGGGACAACTAAAAAAGGGTCCCTGGGTATTTTAGTGTAGAACACGTCCAGCAAGTGGCAACCATGTAGCTTGCATAGTAAATGCTCCACAATCGCTGGAAAAAATTTGGTCGTGTTTTTGCAAAAACTACAATTTCTATGATAGCAGCGTACGGGGTAGCAGTTAGAAGATTATACTGTCACGGATATTCGGTCTCGACGAGACCTTCAACTTGACACCCGTAGTTCAATTTTACGGCTTACGTAACGCAAGAAATGGCGGATTATTTGATTTCTGCAAAAATGACAAGTTTTCAACGCCAAAATAGGAGAATCGACTATATCTTACGATTGAGAAAAGCTAGAAAGGTACTTCAAAAAGCAAAAATGTAGAGCTCAACAAGATCTTTCGAATGAATATAATCATAGCTCTGCAGCAGCTGCCTAACTGTCAAAAATTGACAAAAACCACCCTGAACGGAGACATCGAATTTTTGAAGCGGGATTGCGCGGAGGGTGTTAGAATGCTAAAAGAACTTATTTTGGGAAGTTTCATCAAATTTCATCTTGATTTAAACTGTCAATCAACAATATGTGCCCAAAAGGAATCACCACCTTAAACTGTGCATTACGTTAACACTTTCATTATAGCACTTCATTCATAATAACACTTTATTATCGTGAAAACATTCAAGCGCCCTAACGCACTTACTGGGCGCCCTAACGCAACAAGCGCCCTTATGAACCATTTGAGCGTCCTTAAACGCACCAAAATTAAAATGACCTTAGTTCACGGGCTCCCTAACGCAACTTTACCAATGGCATAACGTAGTCAAATTGTTAGAAATATAGACTATCTAGATCTGATCCTACACTAACTGGATAGTGTGTCCCTCCACTAACGACTGTGTCGACGTTGCTGTTATTCCTTGTTGCTTGT
Organism: Trissonchulus latispiculum; assembly: GCA_030248195.1. Lineage (NCBI taxonomy): Eukaryota > Metazoa > Nematoda > Enoplea > Enoplida > Ironidae > Trissonchulus > Trissonchulus latispiculum. The sequence goes on from JASAND010013124.1 coordinate 34,097, forward strand.
AAAATCCATAATCCAATACAAATAGTGTTTAAAAATCTAAGATATTGCCTTCTTTTGTATATAATTTGGTATGTATCAAATTTCTAGAAAGCAAAATTATCCCCATGAAATTATGCACATTTATCCATTATCCCCAAAATCGGCCCACGTCGTCCCGCGCGGCCCGCGCGGGTAGTAAAATTCGGCCCGCCCGCATATTTCTAATCTGTGTAACTGGAATACGCATTCTAAAATGTGTACCGTAAATACGCAAGCGATTAGAAAGTGTGTAGTTGGAATACGCAGCATTTTTAGTGTTTCCTTATAGGCTACTATTGGCTCATATAAATACGTTATATGCCCACTGTTTATGCTATTATATGCTGCATATAAATGAGTTAATATGAACATATATACTAGTGAAGAAATGCAGAAATATAACCACGGGATGCAGAGTTAATTGGCAAAGGGACCTTAGTTTAATTTTTAACAAAATATTTGTTTTGGTTAAATCCTATATGAACGCAATTGAGCACATATCCAACTATTAACAAAACAAAAGGTAGCAAAACTTCAAAGTTTTTCATAGTTTAAATGTCTGTGATTTCTAAGGGAAACCATCGTCACTCAAAATGTTCGTTTTCTGATTTTGTAAATTTCAAAAATTAAAAAATTTTAAATTTTTACTGAACAATCCAAATGTTTTGGAATGCCAAATTCTAAAGTTGGGCCAAATGTAAGAAATCAGTCTATATTAATAATTCGGTCTTAAATTGAGACTGGTGTGTAAGCAATTAAAAAAACTTACTTAACAAAATATTGTGTACATCCGAATAATTTTAACATTAATTAACTAATTTACAACAAAATACAGAATTTTTGTATATTTTGGGCAAACAAAGGCTACTAAAATAAGCAGACATTCTCACCCCCCCGCTCAAATTTTTAAGTAAGTTATACCTTTTATCCTTATCACAATTCCTACCTTTCTTAAAGTTTGACAAATTCACCCAAATTTTGAATGAATGCATCCCAAAACATTTGGATTGATTGGTGAAAATTCAGAATTTTTAACTTGCAAAATCAAAAACAGAATATTTTTGAGTGACGTTGGTTTCCCGTAGAAAACACACTGCCGCACCCTTTTGTTTTATGAGTATTTTATAATGTGTTCAAATGCATCTATATAGGATTTAATCAAAACAAGTCGTTTGTTAAAAATTTAAAAAGCTTCCTTTGCCAATTGGCATTGCACCGTGTGGGTGGCTATATTTTTGCATTTCTCCACTAGTATATATGTCCATAACTCATTTATATGCAGCATATAATAGCATAAACAGTGGGCATATAACGTATTTATATGAGCCAATATTAGCATATAATGAAACACTAAAAATGCTGCGTATTCCAACTACACACTTTCTAATCGCTTGCGTATTTACGGTACACATTTTAGAATGCGTATTCCAGTTACACAGATTAGAATTATGCGGCCCGCCCCGCCCCGCGGGTACCCGCGGGTACCTGCGGTCCGCCATAGTAAATGCCCGTTTCGACCCTTGCCAAAGGGTCTCATCAGACGGCTAGGCTACTGGGGGGGGGTTCTAAAACCACCCGCAGCCACCGCCACCGGTGGAGACCAGATGTTTTTTACCTAATTATTAAAATAACTGGTAATCCTAACTGAAACAATGACCAGATGTTTTTTAAAGTTATATAAACTTGAAAATGCTTGTGAACAAAGTTTGCAGAAAAGTTGTGAAAATTTTTTAAAAAGTTTTATAAAGTTGTGAAAAAGTTACAAAAAGTTTAATAAAGTTGTTAAAAGTTTTAGAAAAGTGTTAATTGGTGTGGAAAAGTTGCAAAAAGTTTTGTTTTGTAAAAGCGTTAATTGTTGTAACAACAGGTAGCAAAAAGTTTTATAAAGTTGCTTTTGGAAATGTTGACCAATATACTTACCAAATCTGCAAAAGTTACAAAAATGTTTTCTGTAGTCTACAACACAACCGACCGCTCTCAACCAAGAAAAATAACACAAATGAGGCTTTTCTATGGGTTCTGCTAATTTATACCAGAATGGAGGCATTGGTTGCTATGACAACAGTTTGCCTAGCAACGGTTGCCATGACAACAACAAAACCGTTTCGACCCTTGCTAAAGGGTCTCATCAGACGGCTAGGCTACTGTTACGGTTTTTTATTTTTTCTTTTTTCTTTATTTTACACTCATCTACAATTATACATACGCATACATAAGACATACAGTGCAAAATTGAATGCAGCCAAATTCATTAGACAAATCTAAAATGAGAAACCTTCAAGATTTATTATTCCTCTTCTTTGTTTCCACTCTACACATTTCAGGTTCATAACATACTATCATAATGTATCCTTAAATAGCCTACACTATTCTCAAAATTCCACCTGCTCATCCTTTTAAATAGCAAATGTACAATACCCAACTCATACAACTTATGAACTTCTTACAAACAATAACAAGATAGTGAGTAACAAGGAGTCAATTGGGAGTCACTGAAGAGTAGCCAGGAGCACCAATAAGCAAACACAGCAATCAAGAGTTATTAAAGAGCACCAAAGATACTTGCAGTTCTAACTAAAAGTACGAAAAAGATTATGTAACAGTAAGCCTTTAAATCATGAAACATCAACAAGCATTCTCGGTATTAAAAGCTACTTCAAGCCTGCTCCCAGCTTAGCTGGTTCAGCTCAATCACTGTGCTCACTATTTTCGCTTGCTAACCCACCAACTACCTTTTCAGGTAGCACAACAGTGCTTATGTCAGAGTTCTTTTCAATAGCTCGCTTCAGTGCTTCTTCTTCACTAGAATAGTTTTGCTCATAATCTGCTTGTTTGTCCAAAATTTCCTCAATAATTGAATCATTGAGAAAAGCTTTACAGCGCAGAATCTGCCTGATAGTCAGACATTAATCTGTCTATCCTTTTAACATATTTTTACTCAGACTGTTTTACCAGTTTATCCCAAAATTCACCAATATCAACAGTGTGGTATGTCTCTCCACAACTCGATTCACTACTCCCATCGGTGCTGGTCTCTAGCTTAGAGTCCTCATTGTGAACGTTCTGGATGTGTCGCTGTAGGTTGAATGCTCTTGTGAACATGAGCCCACACTGATCACAGGAGTGCTTCCTGCTGTCTGTCCTGCTGTATGCCTTTTTATTAATTTCGATAGACAAATGAACAGAATAATGGAACAGGAACAACCTCGGAGTAGGCTCAGAGTAGCTTGGAGCAACTTCGGAGTAGGTTCGGAGTAAGCTGGGAGCAACTTCGCAGTAGATCAGAGCAGCAATGAGCAACTCTCATTGGTGTAAATGCGAAAAATACTTGCATGTATCGTAATAGTCACGTTGATTAAAGTGATAGTTTGACTGGTCATATGAAGAACAAACATGCAAGTATTTTTCGCATTTACACCAATGAGAGTTGCTCATTGCTGCTCTGATCTAGTGCGAAGTTGCTCCCAGCTTACTCCGAACCTACTCCGAAGTTGCTCCAAGCTAGCTGAATTCTATGATATACCTCCATTTAAAAAATAGTACCAAATAATTTCATAACAATATTAAATCATATTCTGTGATAATCATACTATTAAAAAGTCATAGTCTAAAAAACGTTTATGTGGCTGAAAAGATATAGACTTTCGGTTAGCGCTAATTAAGGTTAATTCGTAATTACTAGAAATAGCCAAACCATTAAATTAGTCTTTTCACGTACATCGGTATTCCTGGCAACGTTATCAACTACAGATGAAATTTGAAATTGCTTCCTTTTCTGCTCGTACTCTCTGACCAATTTGTTGCATCCAATGCAGTTTGATTTTTTCCCAACTAGTTTCGGAATAATTAAAATGCTACCATTTGAGTCTGTAGCAGACAACTCCATCAACAATTCTCTATAAACAAAATAAATTATTATTGCTTTTAGAGTAGAGGTCATCATGTAATAGTTTATTAGCATAAGTAATATTAGTTTTATTCAGCCAATGTGTTATCAATATATACTTTTTTGTTATTAATCATCCAAACTCCCATAATTAAGTACAGTTTCCAAAAATAAACGTTATACAATAGTAAACATGTTACACTGTAGTAATTAGTATTCCCCAGCCCTCTGTAGGGTATACTACAACTTTAATGCTAGTGGGAAACAGTGACAGATCATCTCCTTTCAGTATGGGTAATAACAACAGAACAATGACTACGGCTTGTCCGCATAGGGTAATAAATGTTAATGTTTTACAAAACAACCACACACATAGCGCTGATTTCTTGTGTTGTAAGAATTCATAGTCGTCGTATTGTTTGACGTGTTGTATGAGATGACCAATATAAACTCCAGATTAAGTGGGGGCTGTAGCTTACAATTGCTTGAATCATGAGTATAAAACCGATGTATGGGTAAATATAGATGAAGAATGATGGGTAGTAGGTGGTATCTGGTCCATTAATGTAGCAAGCATGTACAAGGTATGTAGATGTTGGTGAATTTGTATGTTCGTATGGAATCTGACAGGTAATAGAATCACCCGCTTTCTGACTTGTGATGGTAACAGCTCATGCTAGAGCCATTAGGGGAACAGTAAGTTTGAATATGAGTACATCCAACCAATCTGTAGCGGTATAATCAAAGTGAACCCAGGAGGTAAGACTAGAAACACTACTTGCCGCAAAGAACATTGTGAAAACACTGACTGGTCATAATGGTTATCGGTTGTTTATATGTATTTTGCAGTTAGCTAGATCAATAGCTATCACACAAAGTCAGAGGCACATACACAGAAAGGATGACATCACTATTAGCTAAGGTTATTACGTGATCACTAGCTATTGGTGTTACACTCTCACTTTAGATTTGAGGTAAGCTATGGTATTACGTAATCAGTCTAAGCCACAGGCACATACACAGAAGGGCTGATATTACGCAATCACTATTAGCTAGCAAGCAGCCTCAATCATTTTTTACAGATTCTGCCAACGAAATGCATAAAAGGAACGACAATCTACAATATTGTCATTCTTGCAAATGACAAGCTACAGTCAAGACGGTTTTTAGGTGAGTATTGCGGAAGACTTTTTCTCATATGAAAAGTCTTCTTCGACACCAACGAGAAACTCATGAAGAATCAACGAAACATGTCTGTCCTCAATGTCATCGTACTTTCGCCAGAAAGAGTAACCTCGTTTTCCATCAACGCAGTCATTACCGGATGTCATCTGATCCTGATGATCGTCCCACGAACAAATCACGAGCTACCACACCTGTTAGACCATTACTTGGTCCTGAGATTCCCTCTACGAAGAAATCTAGTGAGCCTTTCAGAAATCAACGCTCTTGTGGTACACAATCAGCATTGGAGAATGCTCTGGTTGCTAAAACTGTCTACCCGTCAGAACCAACAGCTGATCCTGAACGTTACCTGTCCTTATCCTTACACCAGATCATGAGTTTGGTCGTTGAACAACTGTCTAATCATCAGGTACTTAAGGTATGGCTTTGTATGAAGATTCTCTTTGAACGGGACACTAATCCAGATGAAACGATTGAAGGATTTTTTAACTGTAAATCAAGGGTCATTTTACCCGGTGATGACGTTGCAATGGAAATCAAGGAATGCTTTCCTGAGATTTTGCTGAACATTGAATCTTTTCTCAGGGAGGGTTCTGGTTAGGTAATCCGAGAGATTCTACAGCTGGAATGTCACTGTACACGTTACCGTCCCATCCACGGCTCTTCATATATTCCAACTCCTAAGACTATTGCTAGTAAGAAGGCATTGATCAACGTTAGGAATGAAGACAATCAGTGCTTTAAGTGGGCAGTCCTTTCAGGACTTCACCCTATTGCATCAAACAATTATTCTGATCACACAAATCACTGCTCTGTTTATGATGATGAACTGGATTTTAGTGGCATTAATTTTGCAGTTACCTTAAAGGACGTTTCCAAATTTGAGAAGCAAGACAGCATCTCCATCTATGTTTACGGAGAAGATAATGACAATGTAGTCCCGTTGTACATCAGCAAGCACGTTCTCGGTAAGCACATCCATCTTCTGCTGCTTGTTAAAGGAAAGAAACAGCATTACTGTTGTTGGATTAAGAATCTGGATCGCTTGTTGTCGAAGGAAAGAAGAAAGGAACACTTTTGTTGTAAAGTTGTAGAAAAGTTGTACTTTTGTCCTCACTGTCTGATACATTGCTGCAATGAAGAAAAGCAGAAACTGCACCTGGAAAGATGTCAAAGAAATGAACCGTCTCAGGTAGTCATGCCTGAGGAAAAGTGGCTACTTTTCAGGAACGTGCATAAAATGTTAAGGGCTCCATACATAATGTATGCTGACTTTGAATGTATATTGGAGAAGATTGACGGTTGTCAGCACAGCAGCAGCAAATCCTTTACCACACAGTATCAACAACAACTCCCTGTGGGTATGGCATTCTGGATATTTTTGATTGTTGTGGCAAAGATAAGAAAGTTGGCTCTCCCACCATATACAAAGGAAAGGACTGTCTAGAGGTTTTCTAAAGGAACTGATTACTAAATGTCAAAGCTATCAAAGCAGACTGTCTATTGTTAAGCCTATGAAGTTAACAAAGCAGCAACAACTACAACATGAACAAGCAACACATTGCTATCTATGTAAAAATGAACTACAGGAAGAAGCAGCCCGCGACCACTGCCATCTTTGTGGCAGTTTCCGGGGTTCGGCATATTTAGAGTGCAATCTTGCACTCCGGCCCAACAGGGATATCGTTGTTGGTATTCACAATCCGGAGATATGACGGACACTTGATCATGCAACAGATTGGAACGGTTGCTAATGAATATCAACTGGAACTGGGTTGCATTCCTAAGGGGATGGAAGATTATTTGTCCTTTACATTATCAAGGAAGAAAACAGAGGACGAGATTGGATGGAGGATTAAATTTATAGACACTTGTCAGCTGATGACTAGCTCATTGGAATTCCTCACTGCTAATTTGGTCAAAGACGGAAAGGATAAATTTGAATGTATGGCAAAACACTTCTCAGGAGATGGTCTTGGAATGCTCCTGCGTAAGGAAGTATATCCTTATGAGTACATGGATTCTTTCGAGAGATTTCGTGAAACTGCACTACCTTCTCAGGAATGTTTTTACAGCAAACTGAGCGACACCAACATTAGTGATAAAGACTATGAACTTGCTTTGAAGATATGGGAGCAATTCAACATTCTATCACGATTTATACTTTACTCACGGATGTTCTACTTTTGGCGAACATTTTCGAAAACTTTCGCTCCTTTGGTCTTCAGTATTATGCATTGGATCCTGCTCATTACTATACCCTTCCTTATCTTGGTTGGGATGCGTGTCTTAAAATTACTGAGATTGAACTGGAGCTATTACAGGATCCGGAGATGTATGCTTATTTCGAAGCTGGCATGCGCGGGGAATTTCAATGATTTTCCACCGCTATGCAACAGCCAATAACCCACTGGTTCCAAGTTACGATTCATCAAAACCAAACTGTTGGGAACTTTATTTGAATGCCAATAATTTATACGGTTGGGCAATGTCCCAACCACTTCCAATCAAGGACGTTGAAAGGATGGAATAATTTGATGGGATTAATTGGCTAGAACAAAAAATCGATCAGGGAATTGGCTACGTATTGGAGGTTGACCTGGCCTATCCGTAACATTTGCATGACCCTCACAACTCCTATCCGTTGGCTCCAGAAAAACTTTTAATCACAGATGATAGCTATCCCCCTATGCTTCAAGGCTGTAGAAGAAATTGGGAATATCATCTGGAAAGGTTGAAAAATTGGTTCCCAATCTCCCAGCCAAGAAGAAATACATAGTTCATTATGTCAATCTGAAACAATACATTATGCTTGGACTTCAACGTACAAAGGTTTATCGAGTCCTTAAATTTGCTCAAAATCCTTGGATGAGGTCTTACATCCTGTTCAACACGGGGAAGAGAAATTCTGCTAAGTCCGAGTTCGAAAAGGATATGTATATACTATTAAATAATGCAGTATTTGGAAAGACTACGGAAAACGTACGAGCTTATCAAAATATTAACCTTGTTACTAATCCTAAAAAACATGATAAGCTTGTAACTAATCCTAGATATAATCGCTCTACTATATTCTCTAATGACTTGGTTGCTGTACCAATGAAACGAGTTACTGTGAACTTTGTAAACCGATATATGTGGGTTTTACTGTATTGGACTTGTCTAAGTATTTAATGTATGACTTTCATTACAATTACATTATACCTAAGTATGGTAAAAATGTACAATTGTTATTTACAGATACAGATAGTTTATGTTATCATATAACTACTGATAATGTATACAATGATATGTTACAAGACATTGATTTATGGTTTACTGTCCTAATGCCTATCACTCTTTTACCTACGCCCTTTCAAAACTCAAGATCGCTCTCCTACCTACGTTTATTAGTCAAAACTCAGAGTCACTCATTTACCTACAAATTAATCCTCCAAAACTAAGAATCCCTCTTCTACCTACAAATTAATTTTTCAAAACTAAGAATCACTCATTTGCCTACACTACCGTAATCCCTTTAATAACTGCGAATCGTTTGATTTTTTGACCAATAACTTTAAGATTTTGCGTGGGCGCATATTGGAGGATGATGAATTCAAAAATTCAAAAAAGTAAGAAGGCCATTGGGAACCGAGAAACTTTTGAAAAATTCTGCTGCAAACTTGCATACAGGGGTTTTCATGTGCGCTGATTAGGTTCTTCGCGTCAGCTTTTCGTTCGCTTTATATACGCTGGTGTTTTAAGCTTAACACTTTACCCTTACCAAACTAAAATTTAAAACTTTCATAAAATTTTAAGATTTTGAATTTTTGAATAAATCATCCTTCAATATATATGCACCCATACGGAATTTCAGCTATTTGGCCAGTTAGGGCTGGCCTAAAGTTTCTTCTTTCAGCAAAGGTTTCCCAGATAACAGAGATAAACCGATAGATCGATAAACAGATAAACCGATGTTTTCAAATTTTTGATTTTATAAAATATTCCTTTCATCACGATTATTCTGAAAATGGATGTTTTGGTTTTCTGATGAATATTAAATGCCGTTTTAACCACAGTTTCTACGCACATTTTTGTGTTAGGCTTTAGTATATTGTTTGTAAATATTGTAAACAGTTGTAAAGGAGATTACGGTAGTGTAGGCAAATGAGTGATTCTTAGTTTTGAAAGATTAATTTGTAAGTAGAAGAGGGATTCTTAGTTTTGAAGGATTAATTTGTAGGTAAATGAGTGATTTTCAGTTTTGCAGTGTAGGCAAATGAGTGAAACTGAGTTTTGTTATCTGATGTCGGCAACTTCAAACAGTAGGTAATAGAGTGATAGGTACTAGAGGGATACCTATGATTTATTTGATATTAGTGATTACCCAAAGGATCATCCTTTGCACTCAACAAAAACCAAAAAAGGTTTAAAAAAAGGCTTAAAGGTATTAAAAAGTCTGTGCTAAAAAAGGGGGTTCATTTCAAACATTATGTTTCAACTATTTTTGATGGGTCGACTGTGTACTGTTCTATGAACTTTATCAGAAGTGACAATCATAACTTGTACAGTGTACATGTTAATAAGAAGGGATTATCTCCCTTTGATGATAAACCATATGTATTAGATGATGGCATTACTTGCTATGCATACGGTCACTACAAAATTGTTATGTAATACAATAAAAACAGATATGACAATCAATAGCCTACAAAAAGAAGCAATTAAAAAAATTAATATAGCCCATGAAAAAAAATAATAAAACACACAAAAAATAGTAAAAGAGACTAAGGTCCATAAAAAGAGGTAAAAAATAAAAAACCGTAACGGTAGCCTTAAGCCGTCTGATGAGACCCTTTGGCGTGGGTCGAAACGGTTCGACTGTGATTCACTACGTTTAGTTTTCAGGTGCTGGGTAGGCACCTGAAGCTTGGTGCTTGTTTGTAATAGGAGGGGATCAGGTTCCCCCGAGATTTGAACTGGGGATGGCACCATTTACCGGTAGAACCGGCCTTTTGTACCTACTCACTGCAAACGTGTCAAGTTTAATGGCAAGCTTAATGCAGCGCCGTTCTATAAATGCTGTGGTTGGTTGTACCAAAAACATGTCACAACTGTTGTAGACCTGAAATTTTGGCGGACAGCCGCTTCCTGTTAGCAGACTTTCCATAACGAGCCAGTTGACGGCTAGTAAGCGACTCTTTGGCTGCTTCATGGACGCAGAAATAAATAATCAAAACCGTATACAGGCAATTACGCTTATAACTTTGTTAGCATTACGTTCCAATGACTAAATAGTCAAATTATATTATTGCAAAACATTTTGTTGCTTCTTTGTCGTAGTGAGATATAGCCTATTTAGGTAAGTTTTCTCACTATGTATTTTAGCAGAATGCTGGATATATTACCATATATAGTTATATATGTGAAAGGTTGAAATCAGGTTCTGAAATATGTGAAGAAAAGTATCCAGGGCGGGGATCGAACCGCCGAGCTTTGGTTTAAGAAGTAGAACGCTCTACCACTGCGCCACATCCCCGGACAGGGAGACTAGATTAGTACACTGATTTCAACCTTTCTTGGTTGCTGATATTTAACATACTCCCCTTGCTAATTTGAAATTCGGCCTCGAATTTCCAGGCATTGCAGGTCGGGTCCTCAAATCAAAGTACCATGTGGTCTAAGGGCGGCTCCCCGGCTGCCTCCTAACCCGAGGCCATATTATACTTCTTTCTTCTTCAAAGCCGGGAGCCTTTATATCAAATCACACAAGAACCAATAACCATCATATTAACCCTTAGCACCACGAGGACCACCATATACCAAACCAGTTATCTCAAGGACCTGCAATTCCACAATTCCCAGGCATCACAAACGACTTCATCTCCTCAGACCGGTAAGGACACGGCACGGTCGCCAAATGTGAAAGGTTGAAATCAGGATCTGAAAGATGTGAAGAAAAGTGTCCAGGGCGGGGATCGAACCGCCGAGCTTTGGTTTAAGAAGTAGAACGCTCTACCACTGCGCCACATCCCCGGACAAGGAGACTAGATTATTACGCTGATTTCAACCTTTCTGGGTTCTGATATTTAACATATATATATATGCTATCATTTCTGAGTTTGGTTTGTGATCATCACGCTTTACCTTGACCAAACCATATTTCTTGTTAAGAACAGACCAGGGCATGTTTACGGATCCGAATCATAACATGCTCAATATTCATGAAACCGGTTCTCTCAACGCATACTTTTCAATCGAAAGTAAGTATGAGTTAAGGTAATCAAGTAGCCGCCATATGCATTTCAGTTTAAGCGCATATAAAACACGCTAAACACTGCTGAATTATTATCTTACACTTGATATACACAAAACTGTTAACTTTTGAATGACTTATGATTTTTAAGTAACAAGCAAAAGTGTCTGCAAAAGGTAAACGAGTTTTTTTATAACATTTAAACTAATTGTAGGCCTGCTGCGCAGTCGAATTCCTTTCTGTGAAAAAGCTGATCTCTAGTGCAGAGCCTTTTTGTCGTTGACGCTGGACCGTTTCTGATTTATATTAGCTTTTTAGCTAAGTACCTTTACATATTTTTTATTCAAGCTACGTCTATCTAAGAGCATCTATCCAAATCACAATACTGCAGCAAAATAGCCGCCAAAACAAAGCAGCGATGATCTGCAAAAGCTGAAGCAACAGTCTTCTTTCTTCGGAATTGCAAGCTGCAACCAGTTTGCACTAACGTTCCATCAAGAGTACATAATAGAATAAGAGTATGAAACTCTTACGCTACTATGTACTAAACATGCTTGATATGCTCGGGTCACTAACTCGGGACCCCCCCCCCCCAAAGGTTTCGGGGGGGGTCCCACCCTACACTAATTACATGCTTTCATATAAGTGTGTGTCTGCTCGCTGATTCGCTAATTAGCTTAGGCTTACGATAGGCATTTTATTAGTAATTTTTAATTAATTAATTATAACTTTAATTAGGTTAATGTAGTTAAAAAACTAATTCGACAACTTTGTAGCATTTTTTCTGCTCTTTCCAACGATATAAAAATTGTTGCAGACTACATTCCTACGAATTTTTGTTTTGTGCAACAATTTTTATATCATTGGAAAGAGCAGAAAAATGCTACAAAGTTGTCGAATTAGCTTTTAAATTACATTAACCTAATTAAACTTATAATTAATTAATTAAAAATTACTAATAAAATGCCTATCGTAAGCCTAAGCTAATTAGCGAATCAGCGAGCAGACACACACTTATATGAAAGCATGTAATTAGTGTAGGGTGGGACCCCCCCCCCCCCGAAACTTTCGGGGGGGGGGAGGTCCCGAGTTAGTGACCCGAGCATATCAAGAATGTTTAGTACATAGTAGCGTAAGAGTTTCATACTCTTATTCTATTATGTACTCTTGGTTCCATAAATGAAAAGAATTCATGTTTACTTTATGAGTCATGCTGTAGGAAATTTCTATAACTAAAGACTTACGTGTATTTTATGCTCAGCCATCTTAAAGCACTAGTTAACATGCTTTTATGCTGAAGGCTATATTTTGCCCATAAATGCATGTAATTTTGGTGGCTGAGCAAAGATAATAGATCTGCTGCGCTGAGGCGCAGCAGGAAAAATGTCGTTTACTAATGTCATTCTCGAAAATAAAAGATGGCTGGTTATCATTATAAATTGGGCAAAAAAGTCAGTTCCTTAACTTTGAAGACAGTTAAAGCACGGGAATTTGGCAACATACTAAACCCTAGAGAAGTTATGTGGTACTGTCTAAAGGCATTTATTAGCTAGTATTTCAGAAGCAAAAGCATGTTTTGCATCCATAAATTGATGACAGCTGTTGCACAGACCGCTCAAAAATACTTGGTTTGAACTGAAGTTTTCTGACAAGTTTTCATCAGTAGATCGACAGCAGCAGACATAAGCTCAATGCTTCCTATCATGGACAAGCCTATCCAGACCGATGTAACGCTGCCAACGCTTGCAAACAGCTTTGTTTTCTATAATTAAGAAACAATAACAGCATTGTAAGGCTAGACATCAGGAATTCTTTGACAGAGTAGCCAGAGTAGCATAAGCTGTAACATGCCATTACTCTATTAAGGATTTGGTAGCTGCTAACCTGTTATCAGTGCGAAATGCAGGGTCTGCAAAGCAGTAAGAGAACCTTTGAAAATATCACTACACTACAGAAAAATAATTTTGTGTGATAGTTGTCAGTTGGAAGAAATGGGTTGTAGATATATGAGAGTGGTTTGGATATTCCGTGCGCAGGATGCGCTTAGAATCATCAGCTATATCTCGTTACGATGGTGAACGACTGATATGATATGACAGATATGCAGACATGAAGACTGATATGCAAGCACTAGAAGCAAGCATGTTCATTATTGTAACTAAATACTTACACTTCTCAAGACAACTTCTTCAATAATTTCGTAGAATGGGCCATTAAAAAAGATGTGGACTTGCCCAAATTCACTGAAACAGTTACCATTCTATACCTAAAAATTGTTGAGTTGGCTGTACGTTTTCAACTCAATGAAATTATAGCGACGAAGTAAATAGGCGCAAGTCGCTTGGGCTCATGCGCTTAATCAAATGGCAGCTCAGATGACATTTTCAATCGAAAATGCTCCTCGTTATCGCAAATACGATTGTTCGATTAGAAATTCAACTATTTTCAGCAATAACTAAAGACATAAATAGAAATAGTCAAGGTCTGTTTGTTTTAGTAGTGTACAAAACCTTAGATGTATGCTCAGACAATATAAACTTCGTGTTTCTGTAGTAATTCGGCGAACTACTACTATTATACTATTATTACTATATACGAAGAGGACTACGATTATCCCTGATAGGTCGAGGAGGACAATATTTTTAATTTTTAATACCTGACATTATCTTCTTTCTTGAACCTTGTAAACTGAAATAACAAAATACTTCTCGCTACAGTGCCCTGATTACAACTGCTAAAATAGACTATATGGGACTGCTTCCTGCACTATAAAATTTCAGCAGAAGAACTAGTAATAAAAATTGTTAACAAAGATTCAGACAGCAAGCTTAAAACTGTGATGTTGTCGCAAGTTTCACAGCGAACTATATTTGCTAACTCTAAGCATCCATCTACTCCATAGCCACTTTCAACCTTGGATGGCAAAACATTTGATGTGAATACGATAAAGCTTCAAGAAGGATTAAGCTTTTCTCGAAAATAGTGTATTTAGATTAAGTCATTGTTGTGCAGGCGTGCGATAAGTTGGTATTATGAAAGCTGGTGAAATATACCTACCATTGTTGCATATGACGGTACCATTGAAAACAACACTTCTCTAAAACCACAACGCTTGCAGGTGTTAGGTTAATTCCAGTGACTACTGAGACAGCGAAAACAAGTTATAAGTGTCATGAAAAGCAGTTTGATCGAAGATATAATCTTATGAAGTCAAAGACTTAAAAGAGACTATCCTAACTGTAGCCTGACCACCTCAGCAAAACCTAAAACTCATACCATCTAAAACTATCATTGAAATTACAATCTAAGACAGAACTTTGTGGTATTCAGGGCTCGCTTCACTTGTAAGCACATTAGATATTATATCTGTCAATAAGGTTGTTTGCATGTCTTCTCATTAAGCAAGATCAATTTGACGTTTTTATTGCATTAATATACTATAATATAATAATATTTTGGTTAAGTTAATGTGTCAGCAAAACCAAAATCCTTCCTATGTTTTTGCTCTACCTGCATGGCTGGCCGCACTGACAAGCGTTGTTATGAAATTCTGCCGTCATTTGGATGAAACAGGGATCTAAAAATCAAACAAACCGTTATTTTTATTAGTACTGTAAGTAATATATTTTAGTTTTTATTGCTTCAAGATGCGTATGGATATGAAATATATAGTAGTAAAACGCCAATATTGACTAAAGCCATCAGTAAGCTACACCTAGGTACATGATAGACTGCTTGCAGGACAAAATGTTTACGTAAAAAAGTAAAATTAGTATTGCAAATACTAAATTTTTGTGCTAAGTTAATAACAAACCGTTTATGTGACAGTAGTCGTTTTGTTCATTTGTACTGAAGTCATAGCGATAATCGATACATCCACAGATACGTAAGAGGGCTGATTGCACACACGAACGAATGCAGCCCTAAAATTCCCAAGCAAATCCCTACGATGTAGCAGTTCTGTTTTATACTGAGCGAATGCATAGACAATTGCTTTAAACTTGGTAAACTAGAAAAACAATAACTCACGAAAATGTGCTCCCTTTGGCTAATAGCTGACTAGAATCAGGGTACGCGTCGTTATGAGATTCTAAGGTCCGTGATATTAATTTAATAATCTCGCGGACTGTTTCCGTGAAATTATAAGCCCACTAATGAGATTGTTAAATTGAGCTAGCGCTAACAAGCTCACTGAAAGTTTAAAGTGAGATTATCAACTCATTAATGAATCAGATTATAATCATAATAATTATAACAAGTTAAATGCTATTTTATTTAAGCATAATAGTAAGCAGTATTGATAACACATGCACCTATTAAATTCATCTTTCAATTTCAGCACTGTTAACACTTGAAGGACAGCTAACTCTTTTTCAAACCGGAGCTTTAATCAGCATAATAACACGAAACTATAACATAAATATTCAAAATATAAACTGTGAGGTTTTCTCTTAGTTTATTTGTCTTATTCTTATTTGTCTTATTTGCATTTTATGACAATATTTTAAAATGTTAAAGGCTCTCAACATTTTACGTTGCCCCGATTGTTTTTAAAGCAACTATTCTCAATTAGATTTAGAAAAGCTATAGGCGAGAACTCATAGTTAGTGGGATTGCAAACTAGCTTAGCTATGCAAACTTTTTCCTCTCTGCCATTCAGTATCAATTTATCCTCCGTTTATCAGACAGTATTATAACCAGTTTAGGATCAATCAACTAGGATCAATTAAACAATTTTAGCCAACATATTCAAAAATGCTCATTGTCGTGGAAATTACAAAACAGCTATAAACTGTAACAAAATGTAACATTTTGAAAAATTTAAAATTCAAATGTATCTATAAATGTTGTAATAATTTGAAACCAGGCCACCGAACATAGCTTCTCATTGTAGCAATTCCGTAATGTAAGAAGATTTTTAAGTATTCTCGTAACAGCAACATTAAAATCAGCAAAATAATTTTAGTTGCTTAAAATATTGCGCAAATAATTCAAATAGTACAAAATTTCACGGTTAGATTATAAGATTTAAGCGGATTAAGTTAACAGGCCGGTCTTAAATGAGAGCTGCTTTTCAAGTCTTAATGCACAAATTCAAACAAAAACTTAATACAGACTTGTGTCATCAAGACTGCTACCGTCTCACGATTTTTCGCTCGTGAGATTATAATCTAACGAAAAACCGTTAGTCAGACACTAATCTACCTACCTACGATCTCAGTTTAACAATCTCAATAGTGAGTTTATAATCTCACTGAAACAATACGTCAGATTATAAACTCACGGATTTTACAATCTCACTACAACATATTCAATAGGTAGATAACCCTTGCAGGTTTTTACAACAAATAACCGTTAGTGTGAACAGGTCTGTGGGTTGTTCGTCTGCGGATTTATCATTCTGGGCCAGCACAAAAGTTTAAACTCATTCGAAAAAGTTTGCGAAAGCGACAGTTTACAGTTTAATATATAAATTTAGAGTGCTAATCCATCCTATGTAAATTAACTATCGCCTCTTTAGTTCATCTACGTTATGTTGTAACACAAAACAACACTTAATTCTACGGTAAAATTGGAATCGAATATAGATCTGGTATCGCAAGTTTTCCTAATAATCATTGCCTAAAATAGATAGTTCGTCATAAACATATATATTAATTTAGCCCTGGAAAAATGCTTAAGAATAGCTGCGATGTAGCAAAAAACTAAAGTCTGACACAAAAATGTGTGTTTAAATTTGTAATCACTTATGCTGCATTTAATATGCATCGGAGATAACATTATATATTTTCTGAATCGTCATGATGAGAGGAAAATTTTTAGAAAGTCTATATTTTTGAAAAATTCCAAAAATTTCAAAATGTCGGTTTATCTAGGTTTTTCTCCGGAATTATGCGTGCTAAAAATTTCTTTCTCTTATTATTAATTAATAATTAATTTAATAATAATAATCTAAGATGTCAAAATGTTACCATTACGAAGTATATTGCGCTTGCTACAAATTTTGAATGACTTGCCTTATTTTCAATTGGATTTTGCGTAGCCTTGCTATTTGTTATAAAGACACCAATTCTTCGAAATCCTGTTGAATTTAAAAGAAATATTTGAAAATTTGTGGCGTACGCAATACCTGTCGAAGCGGTAACATTTTCAGATCGTTGCATTCCGCAAAGATGGAATATTTAACTTTACTTATCTACACGCGGTTTTTCTAATACCAGTATATTGAAATTTTGGGTGAAAACGTGGTGATTTTTCGAGAAAATCAACTTTCAGATTTTGAACAATTACTTTATTACTTCGTTGATGCAGACGCTAAGCGGACCTAGAAAATGAAAACAAAAATTTTTTATCAAGTACTAAGCGAGCAGTGGCTGGTCAAAGTTGCAACGGCGACAAAGATCAAAGGATTTTTAAAATCGAAAAATGCTATAAAAAATCCAAAACTTAACCGATTTTCTTCGTTCTTGCGTCATTCCGTGTGTTTTCAGATGTGAGCATGTTTTTTATTCCAAATTTTTAGCATGCATATTCCTGAAAAAAACCACAATAAACAAATGTTTTGAAATGAAATTTTTCAAAATTTTAAAATTTCTAAAAATTTTTCTCTCATTATGACGATTCAGAAAATATATAATGTTATGGGTCTCCGATGCATCTTAAATGCAGTATAAGTGATTACAATTTTTACACACATTTTTGTGTTAAGTCCACTTTTTGGATGGAAGTCCCCTAGTTAGTCTTCTGCTATTCTGCTACTATTCTGAAACTTTATTGGTGCAGCCAACGGTTAATTAACTATGTCTAAAACCAGTTTGTATGTTATTTTGAAACACAGTCACATGCAATTACAGCGGACTGTGTGCTCGCAAAAAACAGAACGCTCCTGCTAACAAGAATTTGATACCTCCTGAATGTCCAGTTATTATGTAGAAAACTAACAGTAAATACAATTTAGAAAGTAACGTGATACTTCATTAATGACCATTTTTGAAACGGCTGGAGCTTTAACGCGATGCTCATGCAAACGAAGTGAATGGCTGCATATCATGTAGTGAAAACTATTATTTTCAGAAATGGTGTCATGAAACACTGTTAAGATATCACTTTTGTCAGAGCTATTTGAGCGAAATTTTGACCAGGAACATTGATTCCATTCACTTCAGGAAATGGCTGCAGACCAGAGTCGTGCGCTAAAACACGAACTCCTGTGTAGCCTTCTGTGCGAAGAATGCTGGCAGGTTTTAACCAAAACGTTAAGCTGACGTCTGAAATAAAACTTAATCAATAAACATTTTAGCGTATTAATAGCATGCTATCATAAGACTTCTGGAAAGGTGTAAGCGGATATCTGCGTTTAATAAACAGTGTGTTTTTGCTCATTTATCCAAAACTTTTGAAATTGCCGAAAACTTCTCAGTTTTTCTTACTAGATCAAGTTATGATTGTCATTCAACTATATTGTGTGTATTAATGAATCCTATGAAAACTTTCTCAATTGAAAAGGATAAACCTCTAATTTTACTCTCAAAAAGAAGGTTCCACAGCATGTATACCTGAGCATTTCTTTCCATAAACACGGTTTGTATTAGTAGAAGGATATCGCGTAAAGCAAGCAGGGTACAATGCGGCGGACGAGGGCGTAAAGGCACTAAAACTTGAAGGAGGCACAAATATAGTCGTTAATCTAAACTGGTAAGTGAGAGCTACGAAACAGCTTTAAATTATTAGAAAAATGACTGTAACTAGAGGACAAGAGAAGTTGGTAGGATTGCCGTACCTGTGAAACCAGTTGCAATGTCGTGGCTGTGCAGCCTGCCGCAAGGGTGGGACATTTGGCAGCTGCTCAACCTATTGCAAGACTCTGTAATCTGTTGCAAGTCAAATTGTCGGAGCACTGCAACCAGTTACTGGAGTTAGCAACTTGTTGCAAAACTCTGCAACATGTTGCGAGACTCTGGAAACTTTATTGTGTGGCCCTGCGGGTATGGCTTATTTATTTGCCATGGCTTAGGATCAAGAAGCCAGTTGCATAATATATGCTATTGCAAAACTAACGCTTGCAGGATTCCTTGTTAAATACTGCATGGTTTGCAACTGGTTCTCAAATGCGTTTCAATAGCGATGTCTTTTTTATATGCCACAGATTAGGGTTCGCGAAACCAGTTGCATTGGTGCATACGCTACGTCACATGTGTTGGTATACCCATGTGTTTCGCTGGGGTATGGCCTATCTGCATGGCGTAGCGTTGCACCTTGAAACCAATTGCATTGGTGTAACGTCATCTAAAACGAGTTGCGTGCGTGTAACATTAAGAAATTCTATGGCTACACCAACATATGTGCTTGGAGGACCCTTTTTAAGCCAGACCAGAAGGATCGTAGTTTGCAACAGGCTTCACATGTGTTTTAGTAGTGTGTGATCCATTTATCAGCCATGGTTTGCAACTGGTTTCACAGCGTTTCAATAGCGTATGGCCTATTACGTGTTGAAACAGTTGTATTGTTGTTGCAACGCTGAATACAACCAGTTCCATAGGCGCAACGAATGCAAGTGTTGCAACAGCGTGTACTATGGTTGCACACATGCAACTGGTTTCCAGTGCGTTGCACAAGTCAACTGGTTACAAAAACCTAAACTGACTTTAAATATGACATAGCGTATTGTACCACATGTGAAATCTATTGCAAGGCAAGGGTATTTGAGGATTGGTTCTCACTCATACATTTTTGCGTTTTAACAAGTACCTACATTACAGGTTTCCTCAGCGTTGCACTAATGCAACTACTTTCGCCTGTACCACCATTGCAACTAGTTTTGAGTAGCGTGATACGAATGCAACTGACTTCAAGAAACCTAACCATTACCTCTACATGTATACTTTATTATATCGTTACAAAATACAATTTTATTTTTGTATGACTAAAAATTTCCTCTACTAAAATATTCTCATATACTCTCCTATATCTTACAATCGTATATGTACGTAAAGCAACCTAATTTTTATTATTCTATGTCGTGAAAAAATTCCGATAGCGAAGAATTCTACTGAATCCAAAGTTTTCCTAATTTCAATGACCTAAAAGTGTTACCTAATGTCCTCTTGCCTAATTATAAATGCTACATAATAATAAGCTACATAATACGTTTCTTAGACTAAACATCCTCCGGAAAATACAAACTTGTCGATATCACGTTTATCCGTTATGCAAAGTGAGTCGTTGCAGTAATGTAAAATAAAGTCTGAAGCTTTGTTTGGCAAGAGTATGTTTCTACTGTTGACTCTGGCGAAGTTCCACCGGAATACTTCTTGTGCTTTAGACATCAGAGATAATTCGTTTCGTCCCTAAACATTCCTCATTTATGTAATTACGAATTCCATGTCAGCAGTTCAATTTTCGTTTCAATTGCTCTGCATGAAAGTTCAACGAAGCAAATACGAATGTTCACGTCTTCATCTTTAACAATGCACTGATAATCCCGTTTCTTGTTAGAGAATTAGCGTATCCATTATAATTAGCAGTAAAGACTTAAACATCGTTAAAAATCGAAGAATCATACAGTAATTTATTCTTAAAAATCGGTTGAAAAAACCGATGAACAAAATGTTAATAAAGCGTGAAACCATGAAATTTTTTATGTGTCAGTATTGCAAATTGTCAACAATAACTAATTTTACACAAAAGGAGGAACAAGGTAATATCGAAAAGATTCAGAATTGCACATCCTTTTATTAATTTTCTGTATTACCAGAAATCGAACAGGGGCCAGTGTTATCAAAATAGGATTGAGTTCAACCTAGGTTGAACCCATTTTTGGCTTCAACCTTAAAATTTTAGGGTTGGTTGGCTAAACCCCGGTGCTCAACCCAATGTTATCAAATATGTTGGGGTTAGTTACCTTTTCCAGCGTTAATTCGGTTCTAACTCAACCAAAATTTCAAACCCAACCCTATTTTTTCAACTCGGGTTAATTCAACCGTGTTTTGATAATACCGGGGTCAAAGCTTTCATCCCAGTTTCAACCGGGTTGGGGTTTCAACCCGGGTTGAGATGCTTGATAACATCGGCCCCTGAAGATATTGATTGAGAGAAATATGGAAAGCATCTTAAGTTAATAGAGAGAACAGTTCTGTACTCAAACCGCAAATGAAGGTAAGCAAACAGCCTAGTCTTATAGGGCCTAACTTGCTGAAAGTTTGTTATATTAATAGAACTTACAAGGAATCCAAAACGTTCAGCTAGGACATCCATCTCCTTTGACAACATCCGATGGAAATCCGATTTGTCTTCAAAAATTCAAGATGTATCAGATATTATAATGTGTGCACCATGAAAATTAGGGCATACCAAAATTTAAGATAAGCTAAGATTGTCTCAGCCTAGTTTCTATTAAAAACATTTTATACTAAAGACCTTCAACAATATAATACTGCAACACAAAGCTTTCGCATATCACAGACCTGCGAAAACCGTTAACACTATTCTGCAGGCATGATAATGGTATTTTTCGAACTTTAGCAATGTTGCAACAAATAATTAAACACATTCAAATCCAAATAAACCCTTTGCAATTTCTGGAACTGCTTAGGTTGACGCTCAGAATCGATCTTTGCATCAATGTATGATAAGATTGTATACAATAGAAAGATTCTGTTACTGGGACATTCGTAGGTATTAACAATGAATATGATATAAAGCACAAACTTACAAGCACAGTCGGTAATTTTGATACAGTACTTCTGAAGCTCTTTTAAATATTCTGAACCTTGAAGTAGGTGATTGGTGAGATAGTGTTCGCTGCTTTCACCTATAGTTTGACAGGAAGCTATTTGAGCAATTAGGTTTCTTAAAGATGTCACATTGTTTCTGTCGTTAAATCGCAAAACATTATCGTCGTAGTTAGTTTCCTGCATAAGCCACAGGGCTCCCAAATAAATATTCCTTGGAAAACTATCTGATCGTACTATTTGAGCCAAAGACTGATTTTCCCTTAACGTAGGTTCTCTGTATAGCAACAAGAAGGTCAACTTGTTAGCAAAACAGAGCTCTTTCCACGTTGGACTCTGAAAAATATTACATTTAATAATAGCAGATATAATGGAACTGGTGAATGGCCGCTAGACTATCGAAAGGAAATCAGCCAAAACAATAGCTTCTCGGCTTTATTTTTAAAAAAGTGATTTTTTGAATGACGCTTAATGAATACTAAATACGACGCTGTTATGCATCTGCTGCAATGGAATGCCTAATAAAAACATATCATTAAATGAAACAACCTATGAATATGCAACAACGTAGAATTACATGCAAGAAATATATTCCTAACTGGTAATTCAGCTTACATTCACTGTGGTGGAAATTTTTGTATCGGAAGTAACAGTGATAACTGAATCTGGTGTTGGACGTATGCTGCCACTCCAAGATGTCGTGTTGTATGTTGTAGCAGTTAAGGATGGAAACGTGGAAGCACATTCTTTTCCATTTAAATTTTCCTGTTCTTTCAAGACTAATGTCGAACCGACAGTTGAAGTTTTCCTGGAATAGCTTGAAATCTTAGTAGTCACCACTTCAGGAGCGACCCATGTTCCAGAAGTTGCGATAATGCTGGTTTTAGTAGTTGCCATTATAGCAGTGTTTGTGACATCCGTAGTTGTCGTACTGGTCGTTATGTTCAATATTGCTAGAATGGTAGAAAAAACAATAGGAGCCGTTGCACGCATTGGTACAGTTACCATTGCAGGACTTGACATTGCTCTTGGTATTTCAACTGTTATAGTGTTTACCCCAAACTTATTGACATCGATAGCGAAACATGGCTCGAGACTGCTACAAATGCTGCATAAATATTTAGTTTTCTTATTGGATCGTCAGTGTATGAAAATATTTCAAAAACATTTGATCATCTGCTTTTTGCTGTTGTTGCTGCTACTTTGGCTGTCGCAAAACTCTGTAAACTATTACTTCTTCTGCTGCTGCCACGGCATGACTCTAGTGATGTCATTGCTTACCTCTACTTGTTGTAAGAATGGAGTTAACTAATGTTAGCTTGCTTTCTGGACATATTTCAGTTACGTTCTTAGATGATGACGGAATATTGGACTCTACAATTAAAAATCAGCTTGTTTCAGTAACTCTTCTCAAAAGCAAAAATTTTCTGTTTTCACTTTAAGGCAGTATGCTTTGCAAGCAAGAGAGGAAAGGATAAAGATAGGATAAATACGATAAATACTGTTATATTGCCACAGAAGTTTAGCAATTTAGTGCAAACTACCATAACAATTTCTCGCATATCAACTATCAGCAGGAGTTTTAACAATAATAGTAGTATTATCAACATTAGAATATGATAGCAACTGTTTTATGTGCTGCTCTCCTATTACCTCTTTGTTATTAACTGAATATGTCCAATGTTCTGTAAGGTATCGCGATTTTGCAACAATTCGTCAAGTTTTTATATCCTTTAGGCATTAAAGGCTATTTAAGCTGGGATCAGTTTCCGCGTTGATGAGAAAACAGTTGTAGCAATTTCAGATGACTTCGACAAACGATTTGATGTTGGCAAAATTTTTCTGGGTTGTATTTGCACATACTCGTCCATTATAAGTTTAAACAATTTAGATTCTTGAAGCGGAGCTAAAGAACTGATAATTACTGGCCTCAGTATTTTCTTAAGAACTTTCTTATCAATCAACATAAAAGAACGAAGTTAGCAAAGTTACAGGGATACGTAGTGAGGGAACAAACATAGGGAAAATACAACAATTAAGAACTTAGCTGAGTCTCATAGAATCCAGAAACACCCGATGCAATAGTATACATACTTGAGCATAATTTAATTTGCCAAAACAAGTGCATACTCCTGGTGAAAAATAAATAAAACAGAAAGTGCTATCTTATGTAATGCGATGTGATGTAACAATACCATTAAGTAAAATATCATACAATTTAAAAATTTTCAAAAAAGAAAAAAAACATCCATTAAACAACTTCAAAGTTGAACAGTAATTCAAGTGAAAAGTGAATTTTATAAGCATTTTATGAACTAAAAGAATTTTGATACAGCTCAAACATTACAGATATATACAATCTAAGTGCCTAATGCACATCTGGGATTTTAGTGACGATGAAAACTTAACAATTGGTCAAAGTCTTTCGGCCCTAATCCCTCAGGCCCTGACCAATTGAAAGTGTGAAAAATTGAATGTGGTCTACAAAAATAGACCAGGGCGGGATTAGGACCCATATGCTCATCATCAGAGAGATCCAGTACTTTTTGGTTGATATAATTATATCAAATGGGAATATGTACTGGTTGGGCCAGCTCCTACATATGTAGGAACCAGAGTCATATGAGTCTAATCCTACCAATCATACATTCGTAGAATTATCTCTTGCTAAATATGTACGATTTAAGAATTGACAGTTTTATAGCTTAAGCAAGAGGAGAATTAAGAATAAAAGGTACGATGGACCGTAAATTTAAAGAGACAATGTATTGGGCGATGTGCCCTAAGTTGTAGCTAAAAACCCATAAAACTGTAGCTAAGAGGAGTATTGAGCTTTTCCTAGGCAATTCATGAAGTGTTAGTTGGCATGTTAAACTGATGGCATACCAAGTGGAGGACCAACACATGTATGGCGGAAGTACGTTGTAATGGTCTCTTTGATGAACTGCTCAGGTCTGGTAAGGTGATCTTGCTGACTAAGAACGCACTCATATTTGTTTATATCGTCTTCAGTTTCAAAAGCAGTAAAACTTCGGCACAGAAAGTCAAGTTCTTGATTTGGATCATGACACTTAGTCTGACACTCCTTTAAGCTGTTGCTACGGTGAACGAAGGTGGCCACTCCAAAAAGCATATGGTTTTCCACATAACAAAAACACTCGTCATATACTAAAAGTAAACAACTCCATTTAAAGATCCAAATTTTCGCACAGATCACACCACATTTCATAGTTCCGCTTTTCATGCAAAAACAAGTTATTAGAATAGCGCTTGGGATGAGAATAAAACTATGATCGCATTTAAAATCTAAACTTAAAATTGAAATATAATTTATCTACTTACAAGAGAAGAAGGTCTGATTAGCTAATTAGCAGTATCAGTGACCTTCAGAACTAACTTGAGTCAGCATTTCTTTTCTTCCTGATACTTCGCTGAGTTGTCCTCATGCCTGCGTTATAATGGGGCTTATTCAATCTAAGCTTCGCTAGCGTATGTTGATAAGCTGTATCCTACAGCAAAATATGCAGGGTGCAATTTCTTTTCACCGAAATGAAAGCTTGTGAAAACTGCTTATTTAACCATACCATGTAGTACGTTAGCCTAGCAATCACTTGTATTTGTCCATGCAGGCGTTAAGTGAAAGGCTGCTAGCACTGTCAGTCAGCCATGAGTTGTGTGCCTGCATTATGATGTTGCTTAATATTAGATCTAAGCTTCACTAATGTATGTTGATAAACCATATTCTACAGCAAAACATGCAGACTGTAATTTACCTGCCTTAGTCAGTAATGTTTGTGTAATTTTGTTAAATTCCACGGCAGAAGAATGCGTTTCCCAAACAAGTGACTTGATGTCGTGTCTGGTTTGTCCTCTAACAGCTTCGCAAAGTGCTTGAAAATGTTTTTATCAGTTGTTCATTTACTTCTTAGCTTTTTCCCAATTTTCTTTTTCTAGTTTCCTTTTTTTACTTTTTACCTTTTAACCATTTTACCTTTTACTTGAACATGACGAAATATAAAACTTCCTACTATTGCAGACAACAGATGAACATTCTTGATTCTGGCTGCGTTATAAGGATTTAGGTTACACACTGTTATCGCTGGACAATTATCATCAATCAGATGCATCTACCAGATATGAAAAATAACAGTAATAACAAATTGAATCAAGACATAAAGGCTAAGTTGGCAATCAGTACTTTTTACGATCGTATGGTTTACAAGGTATCCTTTGATTTATATTCTATATTTTGTATGAGTAATTGTTTCAGGAAGTCCAGCATCCTGTTCCAATCAACTATGATTTTGTAAGCTCACTTCCTTTACAGAAACTGCTTGTTCTGCTTATTCACCGAAAACATGGTTTGTAAATAAAAAATAATGATAAAATAACCCAATTCTGGTAATGGCACTACAGTGTGGTTTTAAATTCAAACATAAGCGTAGTTTGGCTGTGACTGGACGGCTCAGTCGGCGTCGATTTAGTTGACCAAGATTGATGGCTCGATCCCCACGACAAGATTAAGTATTCGGGTTGGATTTACTATAGTGATATTTGTTTTGCTTCGTCAATTATCTTGTATACTACTGCACTGAAATTGAGTCAAGCACTCACCCTGACTCTAGTAGTTAGGGACTTGAGCTTAAATTGTTGCACCACCTCATAGACGGTCAATGCACAACATATTGTTGCAAAAGCAGTCACCAAACCCCAACATAGTGTTGTTCGATGGTCGGATTTGCTCAGCTGAGAAAAACCATGAGTCGAGATCATTTAGGCAGTGTATTAAGCATCTGAGCGCGGCAAACATTACTTTAGTTGTACATGAACATCAGTTATGTCAGTTCATGCATGACAAATTATATCTCGGACACTTTATTCTGGAATGTGCCTAGCCTTTAATGCTCCAAACCCATAATTTTGAACAGTCATGGTTTCTATGGACATTTCTTGACTTCAGTTTAATGCTTTAGTACATCACTAGGGTGAAGTCATGAAGTCAGGGAACAGGTAATGGCTCCATGTCCATACTATAAAAAGTTACGTTGATTGGTAAATACAACCATTAGTCTACTGAGCTAGCCATTGTCTTCTACTTATTTGGTGCTCTCTGCACACCTCGGTATATCTCCCTCTTAGCGAGCAGAGCATCAAGCAAACGAAAACAAAATGAGAAATAACAAACAAAAGCCACAAAGAAAGAATCAATTTCATGTCTTCGAACCGAAGGACTCTCTTTTCTAAAACTTTTTTATTTCTCAGGCAAGTTAGATTGTGGATAGCTTACCCCACAGCAAATTTTCCATGCAGCCTAGTTCAGCTTTGTTGCTATTTCCAGCAGCTAGCTGCACATTGTAAGTTGCGGTGCCCCTTTGAATAAGCTTATTATGTAGACTGTGAGATATAACACAATTAGTAACAGACTTTAATTGTTAATACCAAACTGTTTATTTGTCTTTGACTTCCCTAACAGCTCACATCATGTTATGACTGTATACTGTTTATAAAGAATTCCAATGAGAGAAGACTGTCAAAGTTACAGTTCGTTGCGGTTTCTAATAGACGCAGTTGCCTCAGGGATTTGTAACAGTGAATTCGGACCTTCAGCAATATATGGCTGAGGTTTCACTTGAAGCCACCGGATAACTCTTCTATCATCATATGCTGCTGACCAGCTTTGGTTTGTAGTGTTTAAAAGTGGAAATCTTAAAGAGTATTAGTTGGAAATGTAACAGTTATAACAGTAAGCATTAATAATAAAAACAAATTCTATGGAAGTGATGAGTAATAATATCAGTTATTTGACTATAAAAATGTTTAAAATAAAATACGAAAACATAAGCTTACGCGATCACCTATTGTAGGCGAAATTTGACCAGATGGTTCCAAATACTGCCGATATTCTATAATCGTCGTCGTTCCACGTAAAAGAAAACCAGTCGTTACCAGTATCAAACAACGTAAGATATGTCGTATCCAAGGAATGGTGACTGCCTAAATAATAAGTGGAAACCTTGTACAGTTTTTAACCGCCACTAGACATAACAAAAATTAAAAATAGCTTCAAAATTTTTGATTACGAACATATTAAGTTTACGAACGAACCTTGCAATTCAGGGAAGGAATGAAAGTACTGTTTGTTATAATAGTCAAGTTGATAACACCAACTTTTAGATTTCTTATTGAACATTTCAAGGTGTGCAGGTACTGCGAAGTTGAGCTCTGCCAACAGCTGAAACAAGCACGTAGGTACAATGAACCAGTTAATTATCTGTTATTGTTACACACCTAAGGCTTTTGTTCGAAGAAAAGGACATGCCAAACAAAACATGTAAGCACAAAGCGGGTATTATTTAGAAGAAGCTATCGAAAGTCGATATTGCGAGTAAAACTCCTCTTATGTCAGGGTCAACACAGCAGCAATAGTTCGCTCCTTGCAGCCGATTCATGAGTGATTCTAGGATGACAAACCAAAGCATTTATCATTTTCCTATTTGTCTGCTAGGCCTCTGTGCTGAAGGTATTCTCAGCAGCAAAGGAAATTACACGTAAAATATACAATGCAGCAATTCCATGTCAGCGATTTTGCCAGACTAAAGTGGCAGAAAATAAAGACATTTGTTATATGTTTCATATTGGGACAAAAAGGCGTTGGCTACCTTCATTTGCAGACGATAAGTCGGCACAGCATTAGCAAATCGGTCCCAGTTAATGGAAGGGATATTATTATATTTTGAAGAAATAGTCCTCACAAATTGGACAAAATTTTCTTTACTAGGATTTCTGGGTAAATACAATTTTTCTGGTGGCGCAAACAGTGTTGCCCAGTTTGCTTGAGAACCACTTGGAAGTTGTGTTACTATAACAAATACAGAAATAATTGACAAGTCAGTGTCTATCCTGCTAACAATAGAAGTTAAACGTAGTAGAAGTGACGCTAACTGAGATCGCGTCGAATTACTGGCTAAAGGCATTCGAAAAGATGTTAGGAAACTTGAGCACGACTACGAGGAACAGATTGTCGATAGCAATAACTCTTGAAAAATATTCACATTCTGAAATCGAAAGTTGTCATGTGTCTTGTCAATCGAAATCGAAAGCTGTCATGAAGAGGTTCAATTCCAACTCTAACCTCTGGTAACAATGAAACGACATCCGACTCGGAAAAGTCGAATTGCTCAAAAATTATTTCTCTAGTGTGTTCAGAGACGACGGACATATTCCAAATTTTTTACCGTCCTACTGAAAACTCGCTCTCCGACATCGATCTATCTCGCGAAAGTTATTGAACTTTTGAAAACTGTTTGCAAAGTATTCTAGTGGGCCATACAACATTCCTCCGATAGTTCTTAGGAAACTCCGAAATGTTTTCTCCTGATAAAGGTAAATTGCCAACAACGTGGAAAGATGCAACAGTTGTACCAATTACCAAAAGGAAGGGTTCTCCTTCTTCTCCAAAGAACTATCGTCCTATAAGTTTGACCTCAGCATGTTGTAAAGTTTTTGAACGTATTTTGAAAGAAGCTATTTTCGAATTTTTGAATGCCAACTGTGTGATTGTCAACATGGTTTTCGTAGTCGAAGTTAAACTTTATCTAAGTATTCCACATTTGCACTTTGCACTGAAACATGAACAATGGAACACTCATTCTGTTTATCTCGATTTTGCTAAAGCTTTCGACACGGTAAGTCACCTAAGTAAGGTGGTAAGGTAAGTACTAAATTGGATAAAAAATTTTCTGGAAAATAGAACACAAAGAGTAAAACTAAACAACACCTTATCTGACTATCAAAATGTTCTAAGTGGAGTCCCACAGGGAACAGGTCTTGGACCCTTGCTTTTCTAGTAGTAACCCTTTCAGATACAGTTTATACGCAGATGATGCAGAAGTTTACGCACCTATTAAAGCTAAAGCTAAACTAAAGCTTCTGAAGGTCTACGGGAAGATCTGACCAGGATCTGTGACTGGGCAATCGAAAAGTGTCTGGTCTTTGTTTTTAGCACTGCTACAGAACCTGGTCACCCATAATATTTTATCGAGAACCAAAGTTTAGATATAGTGCACACCGTTAAAGATTTAGGGATCTTTTAACCTCGAATATGAAAACTTCAGCTCACTGTGAAAAAGTATTACAAAAAGCAAACAGGTTAACCGCATGCATCTTCAGAGCTTTCGAATCAAGAAATCGTAAGTTTTTAACAAAATTGTTTGCTGTTTTTATTAGTTCTTTTGTCGAATACAACTCGCAGGCCTGGTCCCTTTTTCTCATTAATATTGATTTCACTAAAAATGTGCAAAGACGTTTTACGAAACGGATCCCCGGATTACAAAACCTAACTTACAAACAATGATTGAAAGAATTAAACCTTGAACTGTTAGAAAGCAGGCGTGTCAAATCCGACTTGAAATTGGTGTACCAAATTATAAATAATGGGATAGAGTTAAATTGTGCTGACTTCTTCAAGTTTGGTAATCAACAGAATCTTAAAGGGCATAGTTTGAAAATACGTCCCAGTTTATGTAATAGAGAGGCTTATAAAGCCTTTTTTCGTAACCGTATCGTAAATATGTTGAATTCTCTCCCTGACAACGTGGTAAATACAGCAAATCTTTACTCGGAAAATTGATAGCATTGACTTGATCAGATTTCTTAAAGATAGGTGCCTCACATAGCCAGCCAAGTGGCTTCTCCCCACCCCTTCCTCATATATATGTATGTACGTACCTAGTTACTCCGTATTTTTGTTTTATATCTTACCAATCTGTATACGTTTTTATACTAACGATATTTTTTTAGATTTCTCTGTATTCTAATTCGCTCGTAATTTACATGTCTTTTGGAAGTAAACTTTCTTCTTCTTCGTCTAACAATAAACAATAAGTTTATCAATCATAAATCATAAATCAAAAAAGTCAAATGAAAAACTGAAATTTTCTAAATGGAGTTAATATTCTCAAGTTATCACAGCTTGTGATGGAGCACAACCAGTAATTTCATTGACTTCATAGTTTAACCTTCGAGTGTAAATTTGACGTATTAAACAGTCTCAAGCTAATCTGTCTGCTGAATGACTTACCGATTGTAATGGCTTCATCAGTGCATAGGCCAATTATAGCTGGCTTCTGCAGTACGCCAGTGTGAGTTTGTGGTTCAAAAATTATCACATTGTCAACAATTGGAGTCCAATGTAGGAAATCGTCTACATCAAGAGGAGTTTTCGTCTCCGACTATAATCAATTGTAGCAATCGTTAAAATGAAACAAAACATAATATAATGCACAGAAGCGAAAAGCAAGATTTGTCTAAGAACAATAATAACAACAATATTCAAACGATTCAAAGGCTACTGTTCAGAAATGGACTAACCCATTCGATGCACGCACCAGTTCCAAAGAAGTAGTGCTCAAGCTCAACCAGCAGTAACCACTGCACTTCTCACTAAAAGGCTAATTGCTTGAGTGTACTCGTGTTCTGCTTGTAATGTACTCTTGAGTGATTCGACTTTTGCTTTGCTTGCTATGCTTGAAGCGAGCGGTATTACCTCGCACATCATTAATTGTTGTAAATCGTTAAGAATTTCTACTGGCAAATATTGTAAACACTGAATCCGGTTTTCACTTGCAGCGCAGCCAGATTGATTCAGTATAAATTTGCTGCTTTCAGCCGATTTGTTGGTTAATGCCCACTTTGCAAAAATGGAACCGCTTTGCTGAATTGTACCGTCGAAATAATCTAAAACATATGCAACCTTATTTTGCCAGCATTATCAATGCTAACTTTTGAGCATTTTCTTCTATTGGCTCTGGCTCTAATGGCTCTGCGAGTCGTGGTTGCACTGCAACGATGAAAAATTGTATTTTTTATTTTTAGAAAGCTAACTATAGGTAAACAGCAGTTTTATCCTTTCAATCGTACTCTAATAACAGCTGTCAGCGTGTTTACCTTGAGCAATTTCACTAATTGCTAGGGCTGACACAAGTGCGGAACCGGCACTTTCACCATTCAATATTATTCTAGACTGGTTGCCACCAAACCTTGAAATGTGCTTGCGTGCCCACTTTAATGATTCTAGAATATCCCACAGTGCAAGGTTTTCTGGCACTTCGCCATTTGACGTGGTAAAGAATCCTACAAAACCAAGCAAAGATAGCGTATGACAAGGCGTACCTCAAAGATTCGAAAGACATTCTGACAATCTTCGAAACAAACAATTTCCTAAATTCAGTGTAATTCTGTTGTCATGTCGTAATTTGCATGTTCATGCATACAGAAACTATACAAGAAGCCATTGCACAGTCGTGAAGTCGCACAGTGAAAATTCGCCAAATGTACGGTGACCCAAAATTTCCCTACATCGCATTTACTTTTCTAGCGACTGAAAACCTTTATCCCAAAATTATCCCAAAATTATCAAACAGTTTTTTTGAAAAGTCGATGTTCAAAACAATAAATTCTGCTGAAATGACTGTTCGGAATAGAGTTGTGCAAATGTGCGGCGATAAAATGTGCAGTGGAACAATGTACATACAATGGGTCAAATTTATATAAACCAATATTGTATTGAACTTCATTTTGAATTTAATTGATTTATTTAAAAAAGGTAACCTTCCTGACTTATACTACTTAACCGTTGGAAATTGCTCAATATATAAAAAATGTTCGTTTTTTGTGCCCTCATTCCAGCCAAATAAGCTATTTTGCGACTCGACTGCCTACTGAGGGAATAATGTGAAAATCTATATTTTTGCTATTGGAAATATCTTTCAACGCTTTTCTACGGTTAGATAGGCTATTAAATTTTGTCGTTATAAACCCGTAATATATGTTAAAATTTCTTCATAACGAGGAGTAATTTTATAATATCTGAAGAGGTTTCCGAGATGCTCAGGCTCCGAATGACGAAACTGATGTCCCACAAAAATTCTTCCATTCTGTAGAAATAAAAAAGTGCACCCATCCTAAAATTCAGTATAAAGTCTAGAAAACCAAATTTAGTTTCCAGGTATCCATTAGAAAAGAATTTCAGGCTGTATTCTGATGAAAAGATGTCTGCTTAACACCAAGTAATAAAGGAGTAAAAATATTTCAAAATTAATGACTCCAACAGGCTTCAATTTACTTACGCCGTAGGTGGGTATCTTGCCAAAATAAATATACAGGGAAAAGTTAAACTCGCACTTGTTGGAGAGTATTACCGTAAAATGTTTTTCGGTGGACTCCCAGAAGCAACATTCAAAAGCTGGAACAATTTTAAGAATTTTCAGACTCAAAACTTAAATTCAAAAGCTAGAGAAATTTTCAGGCTCAAAACTTAAATTCAGAAGCTGGAGAAATTTATGTAGTTGCTGGGTCAAAACTTAAATTCAAAAGTTAGAGAAATATTCAAAATTTGCATCTAGAAAACTTAATTTCTGGTAACATTTTTTCAAATCAGCTGAGTCAAATTACACTGGAACCGGTCCGGTTCCAAATGCACCGGTTTCGGTTCCGGTTCCAAAAATCCTTCCGGTTCCGGTTCTACCGGTTCCAGTGGAACTGATCTGAGCCCTATGGGTGTCCGTTCAAAACGTCTAAGGTCAAATGTCTAAGTTCATAACGTCTAATTTTTCTAAAATTGTGTCACACGTTCATAACGTCTAAAATCATTTTTAAAGAAAGCAAATCAGGTTTAATGTTATTTTAAAGTAAATGTTCATGTTTTAAGATCTCATTAAATTAAAATCTACGTCTAGTTTCTTGATTAATTTTAAATGTGTTTAGTTTTTAAAATATTTCTGAAAATCCAGGGTGTGCAAATGACTTGAAACATTTATAAAATTTACAATTTACATTACTGTTTTCAATTCAAGAAATTTTAGAACTTACGCTTAAAGTTAATAAATCAGTCAGTGTCAGTAATCAGTATTCAGTATATAATCAGTGAATAGTTAATGACTATTGGAATACTGAAGCTAATGCAGAAAATAAGAAGTATATTTGGGACAATGCCAGAACTTCAATTTCAAGATTTGGCAAGACCCTGTCACCAATACCCAAGGGCTATAGGAAAACCGACCCAGACTCATAAGTAAAAATAATCACCAAAATTTGGGAAAGTTTAGACGTTTTGAACGTGTGACACAATTTTAGAAAAATTAGATTGTTTTCACGATAATAAAGTGTTATTGTGAATGAAGATCTATTATGAAAGTGTTAATGTAATGCACAGTTTATAAGTATAAATAGAGGGGGTCAGCATTAATGAATATATGAATAGTCTGTTCGAAACATGAATATTATGCGAAAATATATGAAACGAAAATTTTACTGCTGAAATTTGAAAGCACAAATTAGTTTTAATTAATTAAAATATATCTGTTTTAATGTGTGGAGTGTCTGTGTCTGTGTCTGTGGAGTGTCAAAACAAAATCTTTGTTTACGAAAAACATACGTAAGTTTATGGAAACATGAAAATTCATGAAATCTTATATTTTGAATTTGATTTGATTCTTTGGACATAATTTGGAACAGGAATCAGGATAATTGTGATTATTTTACAAAAATTCAGAAATAAAAATAATTTTCAATTAATTTACATTGATTACTGATTTAAAGTGTTAGTTTAGTTATTTAAAGATTTCACTAATTGTTCCCATCTATTTGTACTTTAAACTGTATATTAAGTACTATGAAAGAAACAGATTCGGTTGTTTCCTATTGGAATAGCCGCCTCATAACGCATAGACTGGGCGCCCTAACGCACACACTGGGCGCCCTAACGCACACATTGGGCGCCCTAAACGCACCATGTCAAAAATTTTAAAAAAGCGCCCTAATGCATCATAGGGGTGCCCTAACGCAACAGGCGCCCTAACGCAATACAATCCGTAATACAGACATTAAGGCATAGATTGAATCTGGGGGCCCCAGCTATGTAAACTGTTTGATTTGAACCACAGATAAACCTCTTGATTAAACTGACACTTAAGGTGCTGGTATCCTTTTGTGCAGTGCTTTTGTGGTGATTTTTCGAAACGCTATAACTTTCGCAATTTTGGGAGTTGGAAAAAGCTTTATACATCGTTTTAAAGCTTATAATCTGTACATTAACATGAGCTTAACGAAACTAGCAAAATTGGCAAAAAATAGCAAAAAATTTCCGACATGCTGACATCTGACAGACTGAATATAGACCAAAAATTTTTGAACATCGATTTCTCAAAACTGCAGAATCGGCCAAAATTTCTTCTTGTGCCATGATATGAAGAACATGTGAGCCGAGGGACATTTTTTTGGATTTGGCTCAACAAGTCTCAGTACTCCAGAAAATCCGGCAAATGCGCGATGACACAAAATTTCGCATCTTTCTATTCAGTTTTCTCACAACTGGAGATGTTTTAGCTCAAACCAAGAAAAATGTCCCTCCGCAATAGGGCGAATTTTCATTCAGCCAAAAACCACGCGAATCCATTGGGCAGTTTTTGAGAAATCAATGTTCAAAACAAAATAATCGCAATTTTGCCAAAATGGTTTTTCGGCGAATACCCTAGCTTAAAGCGACAAACTCCAGCGAATAGGTATTGATAAAATGCGCAATTGGGCGGTGCATCGATTGAGTATAAATAAGCCGGAATTGTCTGTAAGATTTGGCAGTAATTTTCAAAAAACTGATTTCGTCAAAAATGGCCATTTTTGGACTCCAAAAATCGTTTTTGGCTTATACTGCCTTAACCACTAGAGATAGCTCAAAAGTTGTAAAAGCAAAAATGTTCATTTTGGTGCCCTCTTTCCAGCCATAACAAGCAATCCGGTGTAGCGACTATGAACTGAGAGAATAAGGGCAAAAACCAAAACTTTCTTATCTTTAAACCTAAAAATCCGGGACTGGTCCCAGAATGTTAAAGAGCACGAAAATAATGTATTTGGAAAGTTTCATCCACTTTCATGAAGAATTGAAGCTTGTAGGGTCGAATTTACACAAAGCGATACCAGCACCTTAAGGGGGGGACTGCTTCGGGGTCAATTTTTATTCTATTCTACCTTAGTTGTTTTGGTGGGATATTTACTTAGCAAGTTTTTGACATTGAAATCATAGCTCTGAGTTAAGAGAATACACCTCAAAACTGACGATTACATGCATTAAACATAATAAACTGGAAAATTAAACTGATTATAATTCAGCGTCAAACAATACTAGAAACTGGTGTAAGGTACCGGGTAGCATTAACTATTCCCGCCAACTCGTTTGGGCGGAAATAGTTAAATTGGGGTCATCCGTATTGAAATGCAGTTTAGAGAACAAGGTTATAGAAGTTATCTGAATGATTCTGACGTGTCCACACTCCACAATAAAAATAATTCAATTTTTCAGTTTTTAATGTTATAATTAAAAAAGTATCTTGAAAAATTTTAATGCTTCCAGTGAAATTTTGAATGCTCCAATCGGAATTACCATGCATGAACTTAATTTCTGAAGTGAACTGCCGAAAATTGCAATATTTTTAACGTTGGGTGTAATTAAAGGGACTGTAAATGGGGCTGCATAATATCAAAACGAAGCCTAAAAAATAAAGGAATCAAATTTGCCCCATGAATTATGCTTAAATGTATGTCATAACTTGTCTTGTACTCTAATCGGGTATCTCAGGACCTCAATTTCACAAATCAGCAATTTCTCAAACTTGGCATACTATACAAATCGAAAGCTCTCAGTGCGTGGAGTTCGGAAAGGCTTCCATTTCACGTTAAACGCTGTTGAATATAGATTATGCTGGACAGTGCCTTTTCTCTGTAAAATCCGCTAAAGAAACGTCTGGCCATGCTCATCCGTCTTTAAACTGTACAAGAAAGTTTTTGTTTAAACGTGTATAACAAAATAAGCTAAAAACTTAAAGTTGATTTGAAAACCTTCTTCAGTTTGCTTTAAAGTCCTCTCGCACTCGCACGCAAATTGTACACAAGTTGATGTAACTCGCGGAGGCTGAACAAAACAACCTAAAATTCAAGCTTGGTATGCACAACATTTGGCCAGCTGACGTTTTGCGAAATCGTTCACCTAAAATTTTCCAAGATGGCCCTCCTTCGTGAAGTGCATACCGTAAAGTCCTAGCCTATACTGCACAGTAACAATAATCAGTCCACGGCTGACAAGATTGCGTATAATTCCTGAAATGGGATACTCCATGGAATGTCCCATTTGAAAGCCACCACCATGAATCCATATAATCACAGGATAAGATATCGTAATATTCTAAACTTAAAAGAATAAACAGTTTTCTTACACAGGTAGTTTTAGCTTTTTAATGTTAATTAGTGCTGCTAACATTGGTTTTCTAAGTTTCGTACAGGGTAACCCATCTTTGATATATCAGTCAATTTTAAAATGAAATGAAATGAAAAATGAAATTTGAATTATCAGCAACACCCATTTTAATCTTTCTCGTAAGCAATTCAACTTCGCTTTTATGGCTGCGTTTTAAATCGTTGCGGGTACAAATTTCTGCTGGATAATTGGGTTGATCTGGTAAAACTACGCTGTGGGATCGACAACGTGGCACCAGTGGCCGAGCAGTTTGAGACAGGAAAGATGTTGAACTGTGAGAAATCAAATGATAAGTTCATATTTTTATGAAATCTTACATCAAATTAAGTGACCTTATTTAACGGATTGGACTTTTCTACGATCCAGTCAATCAAACAGTCAATCGTGCATCCGATTGAGCTAGACTCGGATACTCAGAATCGAAATCAGCTTGGTGGTTTTCCTACTTTCCTATCTGAGAACGTGGCTCCTCTCACCGAACCTTTCTGCAGCCTCTTTTTTCCGTCAGCACCTATCCCAGGAGATTTAGATTTAATTGCTGCTGATCTGGTGGGGGTAGCTTTTGTCGACACGCACTTAGTGATGTGGATCGGATCGGCGGATCGGATCGGATCGGCCGGATAGGATCGGCTTGATTTTTGCGGATCGCCGATCCGGCAAATGAGGCAAATTTTGAAAATTTGTACTAATTTTTTACAAAATTGCCAAATTTTTTCACAGAAATTTTCAAATCTTTTCTAAATTTTGTTGAAATGTGTTGTTCTGTTGTTGTTGTTGTTGTTGTTGTTCAGTTGTTTTTGTTTTATGTTATAATTCTTATATGTATATACAAAAAAGTCAGACTGGTGTAATATTTCCTGCTAATTAATTTTTGGACAGTCTGTCCACTTTTTAAATTCAGTATCGCTTACTGCTGACAGTGACTTATTCTGGTATGATTAAAAGTTCTCAACTAAAAGGAACGTCTGAAATGGGAAGGAAAATTTTTCTCCCAAGTGCGTTTGCTCCGAAGTGGAAAGTCAGCAAAATCCGGCCGGACGCACTTTTGTATATGCTATTGTACTACTAAAATTGTGTTCGGTCATTTATTCAAACTTATGCTTTTAGAGCAAACCCCAGCAATATATTTTTAGAATCGTCCTGAACTGGAGCTTTAGAACAACCTGATATCGGGATTGAATCACGAAAAATATTAATTATTTAATTTATTAAAAATATTTAATTTCTCCAAAATTTTGCCACATTCAAAATTTTGTATCCATGATTGAATGGAGCTATTCCAGCTGCATATTTTGTACTTGCATTTGAATGATAGGGTATTATGTAAAAGCTAATTTGATTAGCTAAGCTAAGCTAGCTAAGCTGATTTTGGCTGCCGATCCGATCCGATCCACATCACTATACGTACTACTTTGGTTGACTTGACGGCAACCGGTGCTACTCCTGCACGGCCGACCGCCTTTTCAAAAGAACCGCAGAGAGCAGCAGACAAAAGTTATCTTTCAGTGCTTATGCTGGACACCTCAATAAAAATAAAAACATTCAGTTGATGTGATCATTGCTTGTTGCTTGTTCAGTTGAGTAACTTGCCGCTATTTAGTACATTGCAATACCAATAGAAACTAGTTAGTTATAGTAGCTTTCTAGACTCTTACCGCAGGCGTTAGAATATTCAGGAATAAACAGTCTTCACTTTGTAGGGTGGCGGTTCTATTGTAGATAAGCTGAATGCAAGGAATTGGAGGTGACTCAGCCGGCAGTATGCCGTCCCATGGATCCACAGGCACCGGCTTCTAAAACAAAATATAATATAGTACAATATTTTACGTAGAAAGTATATCATCCTATTTAAAATCGTTTTAAGTCAACGCAGACTGTTAGTCGAGATATGCATACATATACTGGAGAAACGTTTGGTTTCAAAAATTTAACAGTCTTATGTCTAAACGGGGTTTGTATAATCCAATCAGTTTATCTTTAACAGCTCTGCCTTCTTTGATTGGGTCTTGTCTTGATTACACCCCTCCCACCACTCAATGTTCTTAAACCTTGATCAAATGAGCTGAAATTTGGTATGGGTATGTTTTTGACCACGCTGTGTTCAAATATAGCTAAATTTTTCGATTTACAATATTTGATTTTTTCGATTCTCAAGGGGAACCAAAGGGAACTGAAAATTTTTTGCCTTCAATTTTGCTGAAGTTGTATGTAGGGGTTTTTTGAGCCATAGAACACGAATCAGAAGTCTGTTTTTTATTTTCAACTTTTCGTTAGTTCGGTATAAGCTAACGTTATAAGCTTACGATTTAAGCTTGTACTGAGCTATAACGAATTGAATTGAAAAACGGACTACAGTTTCGTGTTCTACGCATATTACGACAATTTGCATTTTATTATTCTTAAGAGCGGTCTCCATTTGAGACAGAGTGTGTATTAGCCAATCAGATTGCAGGAGTTTATTACAGTTTATCTCATTATTCAATTCGGCGTTTCAATTGGGAGACGGATACGCCAGTAATTTCAAACTACAATAATCCTTCGTGACCGAATCTTTCTTGGACAATTGAACATATTCAACATTTAAAAAACTCTTGTTCAACGAGAGTAAGATATGCTAACCATTAAGCTCTGTTAATTAGAGTGCCAACCACTTCACGCAATGGATATATTTGTTACTGAAGTGTACTTCAAGTCCTAACATCGCTTGCTGTTGGAAATTGAGCTAACTCTACCTTGAAACGAAGGTTTCCCAGAGGCGGCTTTGCATATGGCACTCCCAGGAATTGGTTTGCACAAAGATCATTAATGCAAACCTTTCGTCCCTCAACAGTGCCTAGAGCAGTGCGCACCTGCACACTCTCTTTGACTGTTAAAACAGAGCAATGGGACAAACTTGGGAGTAAAATGGACAACAGGGCACAATAAGTTGGAGTACTCAAGTACATGATTCAGACATTCGTGCAATAGGGTAAATACCACAGGCGGGCCCACTGCAGGAAATCTGGCCAATTTTCGGTAAGCCAGAAGAAACGGGGATGTTTTCTTTGTAAAATCCCAAACCAATTTAGTTTTTTAGAGAAAAACAAAATGAAGTCTAGCTCTCCAGACATTTCCTTTCGTTCAGCATGGCTTGTCGTCATGGCTTTTGATGCGGAAAATCAATTCTGGTTTAGAGGAAGGCTCACAGGACAAGTGCATAAGCTCTCTCTAATGGCAGACCTCAAAAGACAAATGAAACGGGAAGGAAGCTCAAGATCCAGCTGTTTATCAAATTAGCCAGCGGGTATAACACAAAACTTTTATTTTAATTGTTAAAATTAAATTAAAATTTTGATAAGCTAAAGCAGTGAAGAATGCTGAACACCACCAAGAAAATAATAGGTTGGTGGGATGCGAACCATGGATTTTCTGCTTCACAGCAGACGCTGCTTCAGCTATTAGCTTTCTGCCACAAAAACAGCAATAGAACTTGCACTGTTACAGTGCTAAACTTTTGGTTTTAATAAGAAAACAAAACTTGGACAACTTTATAAAAGCATGATTGAGGACAACAACTTGCATGGGAGTGGAAAAGGCCTACTGAGTACGTTGCGGTTAGGGTTGTGCCGTTAAGAAAATTCTCGGGCCGGGCTCGGGCTCGGGCCAACCAACCTCCTCGGGCCGGGCTTCGGGCCGGGCTGGCCCGGCCCGAGTCCGGCCCGAAGCCCGAGGCCCGCTTCACGGCCCGAGCCCGAAGCCCGATTCACGGCCCGAGCGGCCCGAGGAGCCCGAGCGCCCCGAAGAGCCCGAACGGCCCGAGTGCGGCCCGAGCAGCCCAAGTGGCCCAAATATAGCCCGACAGGTGCGGAGAGGCCCAAAAATGGCTCAAATCACATCCAGTTTGCCGAGCAGTTTTATTACCTATTACGCATCGGTAAACACAAAATGAAATTTCATGGTTCGATTAGCTGTAACTTCAGTGCGACACTAGCTATTGTTAGAAGCTTTTCATTTCATAATTTTCAGATAATGCTCTGAGCATTAATTTGTGACCACATACTGGAGCTATAAAGTTTATGTATCTTGTAAATCGTAAGTAAGATTTTCGGTTAAGTATTGAATCATCCATAAAAAGAATAAAAATAAATCATCGCACAGCTTATATGTAGCAAATTTAAACACATAATTGACCACTGACTAAAAAGTGGGAAGTTGGCAAAGCTTTACTTGTTAGCTTCCTTGTACCAGACCAGGGTTTGTCTGCCCGTAGCAGAGTACTAAAATAGTTACTTCTGAAGACAATTTACCGCTAACTAATCCATAACTTTTTGCAGAATGCAGGTAGAGAAAACCTGTATAAAGTTTAGCATTTCGCAATCTGCTTGCTAATTTGGATAGTAGAATTATGTTCTAAACTTGTGTATATATATATAGTTTGCATCAAATGCATCAATTCAGATATGTATGTATGTATGTATGTATGGGTATTGCGTGTATAAGCACCGAAGAAGACAACAGTGTGTGAACAAAGGAAGCCGCGCCACAAGTCACAACGAAAAAAATCAATACTTTTCAGTAATTGCCATTGCAAGTGCCATTGCCGCAGGAACCGGACGAAGAAAATGATACGCCTACGAATCCGAACCAGTTGGGAAACCAGTGAGCACCAGCCGACAACATCAAACTTGTTTTTCTGTTAACTTTTGTTTGTTAAATGCCAGAGGATTGAGAAATAAGCTAAGTGAGCTACAATATCTTGTACTTACGCAGCAAAATGATTTATTTGTAATCACAGAAACGTTTTTTGATGACGACTTTTCGGATATAAACTTGAGTTTTATAAAACATTACACTATTTTTCGAGCTGATGATAAAGTTCGGGTTGGGTTTGGAGGTGGTGTCATGCTACTGTTACCCAAAAAGTTTCAGGGTTGTGTATTACGTACGGTGTCAAACGAATATTATGAAATGTTAGAATTGAATATTTATATTGAAAGTACAATGTTGGGACATATCGTGGTACTTTATAGAACACCTTCTGCAAATAAAATCAATTCAATTGTGTCACTGAAAAATACGTTAAAAAGTATGAAATTGCCAAAAAACGTCCCCTCTTATATCATGGGTGATTTTAATCTTCCCGATATAAAGTGGAACCACGATATACTGCCAACAAATTATGCAGATTGTTTACTGTTTAAATGGATGTTAGAAAACAGTTTTGATCAGTATGTCTTGGAGCCTACGCACAATGCGGGGAATATATTGGATTTAGTTTTCTGCAATCATACAGCATTTATTACTGATGTTATTGTAGAGCAACCATTTAGCTCTTCGGACCATTTTAAAATTCGCGGCCAGCTTGGTCCATTTGACCTAAATCAAGTAAACAGTTTTCCAATATCGTTCAATTTTAGAAAAGCTAATATTGGTGGCATCAAACTGTTTCTTGAAAATACAAATTGGGATCCAATATTCAATTTTGAAACCGATATTAATAAAATATGGACAAAGTTTAAATCTGCCTTGCATGAATGTTTTCATCAACATGTTCCTCTCTCTGTTAAACATGACAAAAAACAAAGGCATCCTTTTTCGGCAGCAACAATACGAGCTCATAAATTTCAAGCTCATTTACATAAACAGTACAAAGTTTATCCTTCTCGTAAAAACAAAACACGCTGGTTAGCAGCAGCAAAAAAATCGCGACAGCCTAAAAGAAAGGATATACTGAGGGATGAAAACAAGGTTATCGAAGCCAATAATGAGCGATTATTTTGGTCTTTTGTCAAATCTAAGTTAACATCAAAATCTGAGATTCCGGTTATCAAATCGCAAAATAAGCTAATTGTTGACGACCAAGAAAAGGCAACTATTTTTAGTAATTTTTTCTCATCTGTTTTTACGCAAGATGACAACAGTGTATTTAATTTCTTACCAAAAACAAATGAATTTCTTGAAAGTTGTACTTTTGACGAAGAAATCGTAAGAAAGCATTTGAAAAAGTTAAAACCTAAATTTAGCTGTGGAGTAGACGGAATTCCGCAGTGGTTTTTGAATAAATTTGCTGATGACTTAGCATATCCACTGTCAAAATTATTTACTGTATGCTTTGAACTATCAACGATTCCTGAGGAATGGAAAATTGCAAAAATTGTGCCTATACATAAAAAAGGTGATAAATGTTGCGTAGAAAACTACAGACCAATCAGCTTACTATGTGCTTGTTCAAAAGTAATGGAGTCTATTGTAGATGAAGTGTTGTCATGTTTTCTTAATGTCCATAGGCTTGTGTCTGATAACCAGCATGGTTTTAGAGCCAAAAGATCAACTGTTAGTCAAATGTTGGCAACCTTAAATGAATGGACTAGTGCACTTGAAGCGAAAAAGTTTATCGACGTACTTTATTTAGACATAGCAAAAGCATTTGATTCGGTATCTCATGCAAAGTTGTTAATTAAATTAAAAGGTTTTGGAATTTCTGGTAAATTTTTGAAATGGTTTGAAAATTATTTGAAAGAGCGGAAGCAATATGTGCAGATTGGTGCGTCAGTATCTGACGCAGTGCATGTTTTTTCTGGTGTTCCTCAAGGAAGTGTCCTAGGTCCGCGTTTGTTTACTATATTTATGAATGATATAGAGGAATGCCTAACATGTATGTCAGCAAAAATATATGCGGATGATACTAAATTTTATCTTGCCTCAAATGATCCAATTTCTTGCAATTTTGTTCAGACTGATATTAACTGTATACTGAAATGGGCTCATAAAAATCAATTGAAAATTGCTTTTCAGAAATCAAACTTGATGTATTTGGGATATAACAATCCCAAACATGTTTATTACTTTGATAATGTACAAATTGAAACAAGTAATTTTATGAAAGATCTTGGTTTAACTGTTACTTCAAACTTAAAGTCGTCTATGCACTGTATAAATGTTGCAAAAACGGGGCATGTAATGGTGAATATTTTGTATCGAAACTTTAGTTCTACAGCAGCTAATTTTTTGGTTAAGCTATATACAACATATATACGCCCGAAACTAGAGTATGGTAGTGAAGTTTGGAGTCCTTATTTGATCAAAGACATCGAATTAATTGAAAAAGTTCAACGAAATTTTACTAAGCGCATTCCAGGTTTCTCTAAGTATTCATACCTAGAACGGTTGAGGATTTTAAGATTGGAAAGTTTAGAGGAAAGGCGTTTGCGCCCTGACTTAGTTATGGTTTATAAACTAATTTATGGTTTGGTTGATTTAGATTTTACACA
The DNA here is from genome assembly GCA_030248195.1 of Trissonchulus latispiculum. NCBI lineage: Eukaryota > Metazoa > Nematoda > Enoplea > Enoplida > Ironidae > Trissonchulus > Trissonchulus latispiculum. The sequence continues at coordinate 78,705 of JASAND010013124.1, forward strand.
ATTTTTCTTGTTTAATACTGTGGATATAACTCGAGGCAACAGTATGAAATTAGTGAAACGCTTTAATCGCCTAGATATAAGAAAGAATTTCTTTAGCGAAAGGATTGTGCAATATTGGAATAGTCTGCCTGAAGACATTGTACTATCAGTTTCGGTCCATGATTTTAATAGTCGACTCGCAAATGTTAAGTTTCAGAAGAGTCAAGAGGGTCGGGTTAATGTAGTCGATGTTCGGCCCATCCCGAACCTCATTAACCAGTGATTTGTGATTTAATGTGAACTCGTGGTGTTAATTGTTACTATGCTTTTTATTATGTTTCTCTTTTACAGTATTCGTAATCATTGTTGGTTGGTTAATAATAATAATAATAATAATAATAATAATAATAATAATAATAATAATAGTAATGACAAACTACTCAAATAGCCCGGAAAGCCCGATAGGCCCGAGCGGCCCGAGTGGCCCGAGCGGCCCGAACGGCCCGAGTGGCCCGAGCGGCCCGAGCGGCCCGAGTCGGGCCGGGCTCAACAGAGAACTCGGGCCGGGCTCGGGCCGGGCCGTCTCATTAAAAACTCGGGCCGGGCCGGAATCGGGCCGGCCCGAGCCCGAGCCCGGCCCGAGCCCGAGCCCGGCCCGAGCCCGAAGCCCGCTTCACGGCCCTGGCACAACCCTAGTTGCGGTATAAAACAATGAGAAACAACCTTACAATTTTCGCTCTTATATGTTCATTGTCTGGTCAGATGAGGCTTCTGAAGATTCGTCTGTATTCCAAACCAGCTTTGTGTAGGTAGCTGATCATCACCGTTTAGTTCTTTGGAATGGAATCATTTCCGTGTTTCCTGTCTGAAGCTTTGGCAACCTCTTCGACTGGCATGAGGGTCACTGACGTTGGTTGCTTTACTGCGTCTGTGTAATATGGTGAGAGCTGGGAATTCCCAGCTCTCACCATATTACATCTGGAGTGGCCAATAACCGGACGGCAATCTGGTTAGTGGGGGCCCCACATTTTTTATTCGCCACCTTCGTCTTTCCGCCTCTTGCCCGCTTTTAGAAGGAATGCCGAGAACAGCATTTTCAGCGTCTCCCTGAGTGCCTAGATATCATAAGTTACGCGCAAAAACGCTACTTAACCTGCAGTGATGAGGGATTCTTATTTTGCATATTTTACAAATTAAATTAAGGGACACAAATTACTCTATTAAGGGGGGGCTACAAATTTCACTAAAAGTTCGATGTTGGAAAAGCTAGCTAGTCTTTTGCCACATAATAGTATTAGGTTTAATGTAAAATAGTTTGAAGTTTGAAAGAATTCCATGCAGCGTTCCAATTACAGAATTCCATGAATCCTGTGAAACTGGGTCACTTTTTGTGACCCATGACCCACGCGACCCAAACGCAAATTTGACCCAGACCCAAGGCGACCCATAAAATTTTAAAATTTGGCGACCCAGACCCAAATGACCCAAACGTTTTCGTGACCCAGACCCAACTGACCCAAGAATTTTTGTGACCCAGACCCAAATGACCCAATAGATTAACGTGCCCCAGACTGATTTTACCTAAACGTGGTTGTCCTTTTGTGCAGTAATTTTAAAACACCGTAAATTTTGAAAAGAGGCAAGAATAAGAGATCTTTTACGCTTTCCCCCAGCCCTAACTTTTGTTTTTTTGAATCCAGAATAAGTATACATTTCATTCTTTTTGTGAAACTAAATCGAGTTTATTTTTTACAAAAATCAGTTAAACATGGACCGGCGGTTTTCAATTTCGATTCATTAGATTTGCAACCTCAGACAAGGACCCGGTTTTTAAAGAAAATGTGAGGCGAGGGATCTCTCGCGATTTCCCCAAAAGCCATAACTTCTGATTCTTTTTGTAACCTTTGATTAACTTTTGTTCGTCCTGGCCTGGAAGGCCTATGAGGTCAACTAATGTGTGATAGTATAGACTAGGAGTGAGCGACACTCTATAGGTCCACTCCACACACTGCATATATAAGAACCCTATGACGGTGGAAAGTTTGTAGCATGTATTCAAAAAGCTGATCACTCAAGATCACTGGTAAAAGCTAAGGGTCCTAACGAAATTTCAAAGCTTTTCTTGTTATGATTCTATATTTCAAAATCCATAGAAATGTGTTCACCATGTTACGTGGCTTTTACTATATGAAGCCGCTGAAATAAAATCGCTGGCCAAGGCAACTCACACTTAATTCGACTATTTCTGCGAAGCGGGTAATAAATTCAATAAAATGGTTAGTGATCGCGCCGAAGGCGCGAAAATTTTCTAAGGAACACTGGGTTTTATTTTAAAATTGGCTAAATTTCCACCAGAAAAATTGAAACTGGAAGCTACTTTAAATATTGGCAAGACCCTATGACCCAGACCCAAAATGACCCACTAAAATTTGCTGACCCACACCCAAAGTGACCCACAGGAAGCTTGACCCAGACCCATATTGACCCAACGGTTTCACAAAATTAGTGACCCAAGACCCAGTGACCCAAGCAAAAATGGCGACCCAAACGACCCGTGACCCAATGACCCATGACCCAGTTTCCATCCCTGCCGGGAACTGCAAATTGGTTAAAATTTAAAATAAGAAAGGTTTTTAAATGTTTTTGGAGGAGGATGTGAGTGTGTAGGGAAGAAAAATAAAAAAAATGGGAAGATAGTGGTTTTGGGGCTATATTATTTGTTGGAAAGGTGGGGGGGAGGAAGGGATGGCTTGTTGTGGGGAGGGGGGGGGGGGTGGGAGAGAAGTAGGTGTGGAAAGAGGGGGGAGAGTGATGGGTTGGGGGGGGATAAAATTAAAATAAATTATTTATTTTGTATAGATGGGGGAATAATAATAAGCAAAAAAAAATGAAGGAGTATGGTTTTGTTTTGTTTTTAGTGTTGGTGGGGGGGGGAAGGGTGGGGGGGGTGTGGGGGGGGGGGGAGTTTGGGGTGCCTTGGGGTGTGGGGGGGGGGAGGAGATATGTGTGGTGGGGAGTGGGGATGGGGTGATGTGAGGGAGAAATATATTGTGTTTGTGGGGGAGGGGAGGGGGGGGGGGGGGAGGGGAGAGGGGTGGGGGTTGGGTTTTGGGGGGGGGGGGGGGGAGAGGGGGGGGGGGGGGTTGTGGGGTATAAATTACTCACCAAGGAGTCTCCCGTGATTTGTCAGTAAGATCTTGCAGTCAGGAAATATATGCTCCTGATCATCCAAGTTTTATTAATCTTTAAGTACTGACTGTGCTGTAAACCAAGTCGTTCCTAAGATACACGAGGTCTTTTTGTGTTTGACTGTAACAAATTATGACTGTGTTACTGTTGCAGCTGATATGACACAAAGTGTTTCCGTAACTGCAGTCGGTCATATATTGGAGCCTTATGTGCGACGTTGCGCCTTCTACAACAGCATCTGTAGACATCCTGGCTCAAACGTGGAACTCCTGCAGCTTCTTTTGGCGTTGATACCCCAGCTCAATGCCACATTTTTGGAAAATGATTCCTCTCAGAAAATGAGCACTCTTGATCTTGTGGCTAATGGTATGGGTTTGGCAATAGCAATCTTTGTTAATTTAGAGTGTGTATGCGCGGGTCCAATAAAATTATGCAGCGAAAACTGTATTCCTTCATGTTAATTCAAATTTATTCAAATTTAATTCATAATTAAGTTCATGTCAGCGAAGCTTGCACAATTATCCGCTTAAGGCACTAATATTCTGTCTTAAGGCGACCAGGCTGCCACATACTTAACGTCGAGTATCGTGTGTCAATTAACTCGCCAGTCATTTAAATCCTTTAATTATTAAATTTAAATCCAAGTGCTCATTGCTCGTGCGTACACTCATTTTAATGCTACTCTGGTATATTTTGTTAGGTCTGGCAGATATGTCTATCAATATGTACACAGTAACAAAGAGGCGAAGCGAAGAAGTAGATTTCACCTACTATTTAAGTGTACCCAGAAGTGCATGGGTTATGAGTCGACAAAGTCGCATAATGTATGGACAGTTTTGGTGGGCTGTCGCATTTCAATCTACCGTATGGCAGTGTATTGCGTGGTTTGTGTTACTCATTGGCTGCCTCAATTTCCTATTCAGCAGACACTCCAAACATAAGCCATACTGTACTGTAACTAAGTGGAACGATTTGGTCTTCTCAGCGTTTGCTTATTTATTAAATCAACAAGATATTCATCATCGAAATAGAGCCTCGGCTAAATACTTAAGTCACGGGTTATTCCGAACAGTTGTTTCGTTATTGGGATTTACACTTATCCAATTTTATGCATCAACTGTACTCAAGCATATTTTTCATGACATAGAAAGAGCAGACGAAGATACAAAGTTTCAAGATATATTCAGAATGACAAAAGAAGTAAGATTATAAATTGCTTCCTTTAAAAATCCATTTGTGTGATTTTTAATGGTGCTGATTTTAAATAACGGTTGATACGTTTCGTTACAGTGCTTTGATATGACCCGACTGTACCAACTTAAATACATCCTGCAAAAACGAAGCAAACCAGTCCTGTCTATGGAATGGAGTAGCCCATTTCGGTAGAAGACCTAAATCAAGTACTGAAAGGTTCGCTCGCAACTTAAGTGCCAAGTTTTCGGGTCACGGCTGTTCCCCATTGACCATTCTTTCTTTTATTACTTACTCTTTCCGCATTTCTCCATAAAATCAATTAGCATGCGCAGATAAATTAGTTGAATTTGCTATTGCAATTAACTTTTAAATATAACTTAGATAACATAACTAAATTCTAAATATAACAGAAACTATTTCGTTTGCTTCCCGCAGCTTACACGTTCTATCATTGAACTAAAGCCAGGTTCATACCTATTTTTCTTTTGTCCATTTGTCCGTTTGTCTGTTTGTCCGAAGTTCCGTTTCTCCGTTTGTCCGTTTTGCTGAACTCCCAGATCAGTTCATACCTAACTTTCGTTTGTCTGCTTGTCCGTTTCCGTTTGTCCGTTTGTCAAGTTTGTCCGGTTTGCTTTTCTGGACTGATTCAGACTTGTTGCTTAGGGACAACCGGAAAAGTAGAGCAGTGTTGAAGTCTAAACGGATATCCCTAACGGACAAACGGACGGCCGGACAAACGGACAAACGGACAACCAGAAACGGACAAACGGACAAACGGACAACCAGAAACGGACAAACGGACAAACGGACAAACGGACAGAGGTATGAACCGGGCTTAATCAGTGTAAAAATTGATACGGTTATTCTCGACAAGGATGAGTTCAAATATAGCAAGCAACGTGTTCGGTTCCATGAAGTTTAATTCTAACCAATTTACAATCAACGGACGTTGTCCGGACAAGCATACTTCAGATACAAGTTTTACGATCCAGAAATCGACTATATACGACTTTTCTGCGCATTGGAATGCGAAACAATAAACCTTTTAGCTACTTTGGTGATGTTTTCAATCACTATTTAGCCAAAAAGTCGGAAAATCAAATTGATAATATTTAAATTCAGTAAGGCTAAAACATTTTTGTCAACAAATTATTGCTCGAATATAAAAGAATTAATCATACCGATCGGGTGAAGGGGGTACCTACTAAGGTGGAGGAAAACCGAGTTATTGATTTAAAAATTCTTTTATGGTCAAATATATTCCAAATATTGGTCCTAAATTTGTACTAAAATTCGGAGACAAATTTGAATTTCAATAAGATAAAGCATTGACTTTCCTGTAGACAAATCCTCAGAAACCGACGTAAACATTAGTGTTTAAAAATGTCTGTGTATACTACGTCGCAAGTAACAAAGTTTAATGAAGAGTAGAGAGGAATATTAAAAATTCGTTATGTTTAGGGTATACTTATGCCATTAATACGATGCCCTACTGACATTTATAATATTGGAGGTAGGGGTGAATGCATTGATCAAGTGAGTTATGACAGATACTACTATTCAGGAGATGAAATGGCTTATTGGGAATGGGCAAGACAGCACGACCACTTTAAATTACTGGTGCATGAGCCGTACATGGATGTTGTTCCCATAGCTCGGAGAATGCTATCAGAAGATTCTTCCCTGGTCTATTCCAACTATCTGGCAATATCTGCTAGTATTGCTAGTTATGATAAGAATTTAATTATCGTAGATGGCGAGTTTCAAGCTCACAGTTTGGTGGCATTTCCTGTCCGAAAAAATTATACCAAACTTCTCCAGCTGCTGAATCAAGCCATCACTATGGTGTTGGAAGGAAACGCAATTCAAAAAATTGATGACAAATATTCTTTCCCGCTTCTAAACAACAGATCTGAAAAGAATCCCGACAAGTCATATTCTTTCAATTTGCATATGTTTGCGGAATTATTTCGCTATTTTTGTGTCTCGGCCCTTTGCTCTGCTGTTATCCTAATTCTAGAACGAACCGTTCCCAGCCTTTGCAAAATGGTGAAACAAATTAAATGACTGTTATTATAACGTAATCTGGTTTGTCGATAATTCGTAAACACTCTGGCCGTAGCAAGTATGTATTAATTATGTAACGAGTTTGTAATAAATACATAAATGAGTCTACATTACTTAACAATAATCAGTGGCTTAAATAAAATACAACACTTACATTCCAGGACGTAAACAAAATGTCTGTAAAAGTACATCTGCTGTAATTTACTTTAATTAGGAGGCGAACGAAACTGCAAGCAGCATGTTATACCTGTCCTGATTGAAAAGACGCAAACAAGAAATCAGAGTGGAAATATCCGAAATTACTCAACCTATAGCTATAGTACCTGAGGCTTGCATAGTAACACCAACATTTCAGAATGCCATGGTTCACCATACAACAAACCAATTTGAAATTTAGAAGAGCTTTTCGGACTTTGGCAACTTTGGCAATATGCCAACAATAATAGGACGTTTTTGCTTAAGTCTGACATTGCTTGGCTATTGAGAAAAGAGTCCGCAGCTTCTCAAGTATTTGTCTTTTTATCGAGGTATTACACTTAATCAAGCCAGAACTCATTTTAAGTATAGTTTGTAGCACGGGACAGTAATTTAAGGCACGGATAGGTACTTGTGAAACTCTGAGTGCCGTTTTGATACGTACTCCTACATAGCTTGGTGCGACTGTTACTGTAGCCTGGTAGCTCAATTGGCAGAGCGTCGGAGCGTAATAAGGAAGTCGTGGGTTCGAATCTTCTATTACACTACTTCACTACTTCTCTACATCTAGTGTTGTTGCGATAAAAAATTGACCGGGCCGGGCCGGGCTCGGGCCTAAATTATCAGCCAGGCCGGGCCCGGGCCCGGCCTTGGTCCGGCCCAAGCCCGGCCCGGAGCCCAGGGCCCGCTACTAGGCCCGGAGTCCGCTACCCGGCTCGGCCCAATGCCCGGGCCCGCTCCTTGGTCCGGTGATAGACCCGGAGTCAGTGTCCCAGACCCGCTATTAGACCCGGCTCAAAGCCCGGGCCGCTGGATGGAAGTCCTAGACTCGAAAACTAAGTGAGGCAGGCACGATGAGCCCGGCAGGCCCGGTGAGTCCGGCAGGCCCGGTGAGCCTGGCCTGTAACACCGGGCCCGGTAGCGGGCCGGGCTATCAGCCAGAGCCGGGCCGGGCCCTGGTCGGGTCCAACACAAAATTTTCCGGGCCCGGGCCCGGCTCAGGGCCTGCAGCCCGCTACACGACCCGGGTACAACCCTATCTACATCGTGCATCTCAGTAATTTGTGTGCACGCAAATTAGTTTAGGGCGTCTGGATAAATCACGGAAATTTAACATTAAGTCATATCAGAAATAACAATTAAGGAGTGAAGTAGATGTAGTAGGCTTTTAAGATTGTTACATTTCTCTTACTTGCGGCAGTTAAATTTGTCCACAGGCACAGAGTCCACATCTAGTTTTGGAATTGGAGATGTCCTGCTTCGTTCTGAGCAACATTCTGCTTCCAAATTTGATTCAATTTTGAATGTTGTTTTGCTTCTTTTTGGAAAATGTATCCTCTCAGGATGTTGTGAATATATGTAATGAGCAACTACTATGTATCGACCAACCGATTTGGATGCCGGTTTGCTTACAGTTTTTAAAATTTATGTAAGGATAGCATAAATCTTTAATCGCTTGCACCTTATCTTATTTTATCTTATCTAGCTTATCTACCTTATCTTAGCTTATCTTGTTATAAAGTGCTGAATATCATTATATGTGTTGAGAATCAACTAAAAACAAGTGTTGCAACTTAATCTTAAAAACAAACACTAAAATTGATGGTTGCTGTTTGTGTAGTCTTTAGTCTGCTAGTTACTTTGATCAGCTAGATCTGATCCATCAGTTCAGTCTTGTTGGTTGTTCGTCTGTGGAGTGGCTGCCCCTAGTCTGTATTCCTTTATATTCATCGTATGATTTAATTTTATGCCGGTAAAGCCTTGTAATCTGAATTGGTGATCGTAGTTGGTAAGAAGTAGTGACTAGTTAGGTAGGTAGAATTTAGGTAAATTATTAGAATAGGCCCGGTCTAGGAACCTGTAGTCGCTCCGCCTCTAGATTTCTACCCAGGTCCAGGCAGCTGAGGTAGGAATTTCACATATGGCGACCGTGAACAGTTTGACTCTGTCTGGTTGACCATCACATTTTCGACGAAAATTTCGAATTTTCAAATTTTTGCAATTTTGCGAAATTTTGAAATTTTTGATTTTTCTTATTTATTTTTCATGTAAATAATTAGTTTTGATTAGTTTTCATTAGTTTTTATTGAGTTTAGTCCTTCTTTTCAATTTTTCAACTTATTGAGAATGAGCAAGCCAGTACATAGTTATTCAGATTCCGCCTTGGAAACCGTGGTCGGGGGAACTCCCCGACTTCACTGCTGACCGACCCCACCCAGAAAATTTTGGGGACCGACTCCCCCCCTCCGGAAATCCATTGGGGAGGCTTTGAGGGCACTCTACGAATTTTTTGAGCCGTTTTTAGGGAAATTTTAGCCACCCCCCCACCCCCCCTTGGGCTCCGGATTCACATCAGAATTTGGGGGAGATTTGAGTTGAGAGGTGAAGAGTTCACTTTTTGGTGAACACGACACCATTCAAAATTTAGGCTAGGTAATTTAATAAATTAATTTAATTATAATTTAAGCAGCAACGCCTACCTGGTTGACTCCCAGGGCTGCTATAAAAGCCATAATTTAATTATAAATTTAGGTTTATAAATTGTGAATTTCAGGTCCCCCCTTCAAATTTATCAAATTTTTGGCCTATTTTATTCTAAATAGGCCCCCCTACGTTGTATTAACGCGCTAGGTAAATATATTTAGTTTAGGGATATTTTTGGTCCACCCCTAACGACCCCATTTTCAAATTTTTTTTTGAGTCCAAAAACTTAGAAATTTTTGGACCCCCCAACTGAAATTTTCTATACTACTCAGAAATGAATTCTCCGTGTTTTTCTGTACCCCCCAGTAGGAATTTTCAAAATTTAAATCGACAGAATTTTTTCTAGGACCTCCATTTTGATTTTGAACTGTCGATTACGTATATAAAAATCGAATTTTCGTAGGCCTCGATTTTTCTGTAAAAGCTTTCTGGAAACCGATTTTTGGTCATTTTAGCACTAATAGGTGGTAAACAAGCTGTGATAAACGTGCCCCCCATCAAAATTTCGATTTCGGTTCAAAAAAGGTAAAAATCGATTTTGACCCAAAATCGTCAATTTTGACCCAAAAATCGACGAAAATTTTAATTTTTGGCCAATTTTTCTAGTTTCAAGGGCTAATAACGATTGGATAACATCAACGCCATTACGCTAGACCTATAATTCGAAGAATTTCCGGAAAATGACCGATTTTCTAAAAAAACCCCCTGTCAAAATTTTTTTTGAGATTCGAACATAGTCATTTTTTGAGTTAATTTTTGGAATTTGGTATTTGGACCCCCCCATAGGTTTCAGTAGGTGTTCCACTCGTTCCTGAGCATAAAAATACCAGTTTTCTCCAAAATTTTGGAAAATTTTCCATTTTGGCACCGATTTTTCGATTTTTCACATTTTTAGTCGCGGTGCCCCCCCCCTAGTGATTTTTTCATTTTGAGTGTTTTTGTCGATTCTGAACCTATCTACGACTAAAACTACGGTCGTAGAACGTATCCTAACGGCAGATTCTCAGGATTCCTAGAATTTTTACGATTTTGTCCCAAAACGGATACTTTTTCAGATTTCGGTTTTTGACCCCACTGTAGTTGAATTGCAATTTTCAACGATTTGCCCAATTTTGTCCAATTCCACGGCCAATTCCACGAACGTAGAGCGTAACCACGCTAGAACTGTTAGGTTTTGCTTGGATTTTTCCTATTTTCGCTAAAATTTCAGATTTTTCCTTTTTTGTCGACGTGCCCCCATTGTGTGTTTTTTTCTAATAACTTCCAATTTTCGGACTTTTTCCTAAGAACGACGGTAACACAAATCTTGGAATGATTTATTGAGACATTTCGCACGATTCTGTCACATTTTCAGTAATTTTTGACCAGACTCGACATTTTTTGTATGTGCTCCTATACAGTTTCGAACTCTAATCCTGATGTTTGTTCGGTTTTTTCTTCACCTGAAAATGTTGTGGAGAGTTTGATGAAAACATATCCCAATCAGAAGACTATTTCTTCCGATCAAATTTGTTCAATCTTCTCTTCTTATGCGGGCGTGGTTAAGTCAAAGCTACCACCTAACCATCAGTTTGGACAAAAAAACTTAGAAAATTCTCAGAATTCTTCGAATACGTATGTACGTACTAACAGGGCTTGTTCTATTCAACCAACTTTTAATGGTTTTTCAACGCCAACTTCTAATACGTACGTACGTACAAGCCCTCCCTCCAATGTTTCTTTTTCAACTAATGGTTTTTCTGGAAATTCAAAGCAATTTCAATCTGAAATGGAGGAACGTGTTCTTTTTATACCAGATCAACAACGATGGGTAAAATTGGTACCTATTGACGGTAGCCAGGTCGACAAGCGGAATGCACTTTTTCTTCGACCAATTCCACCAAATCCAAGGGTATCTAATCAAGCCAATTTTCATCAGGGAAATTCTTTTTCTGGTCAAACTTTTAGAAATTCACGTTTCCAAAAGCAGAATGCTGGCTTTAGGCCACTGAATTTCCAGCAACCTAGGTTTTTACTAGCAAATTTTCGGTATAATTTCCCTTTTCAGAGGCAACAGCCTAGATTTTCGAATGCGTCTACAGTTTTTTCTGCTAGGAATAATTTTGGATTTGCTTCTCGAACGATTGCTACGAACGGGCGCAGCTGCGAAAATCAAGCGTTTTCCTTTGGACCTCGCGTGGTTTTCCCATCTGCAAATGCCCACCAGCTAAACTTAGGGACGAGCACACCCAGATCACTAAATCAAGGGGTGCCTTCAGGAGCAAACTTTTTGGCTCGCCACTCGAAGGTTACCAAGCATAACGGTGACACTGGTCTACACGAAAAGACAGATCTCTCTGTTCATTATATAGGAAATCATGCGCCAAGATCATTCAATCATAAGCGACATAGTATTTCAAAATTCTCTCGTCATGCAGACGACACAATTTCGTTTGTAACTCGAGTTTTCTATTCGTCTAGGTATAGAAGAGAAAGAAAGAAGGAACATAGACCGCACGTCATTGAGTATAATAGGCCTGCTTTTCACTCTGCGACAGTCGAAGTCCATAGCTCGAACGCGAATGTTGTAGTACCTTTAAGCCAAAGTTCTAAGCTTGATGCTTCCACTGAGACTGAGGATAATTCACATGAACCGCCTACGTATACTAAGTATGCTAAGGAAGAAAGTAATCCTACGACTGAAGTAACTTGTGAAAGCTTACGTACACAGAAGCAAAAACTGATAAAGGTTGCAGACCCAGATTTTTCGGATAAATTTCTTTTTGTGGATCTTGTATCTTCGCAAATTTTATTACCAGATGAAGTCTCTAACGATAATTCAGACGTGGAATCGACCGATCTTGATCACAACTCGCCAGAGAATAAGCCATTAGATATTGAGATTAAAGACTCTGATAACTGTGAACGTACTGCATTAGAAGGCGATACCAAAGTTTCATCGTCACTGGAAAACGTTTCTCATGATGATTTAGTAGCTCGACAAGACGTAACTGACCTAAGTGGCACTTTAGCACCAACACTCAATGCACCGACCGATTTTTCGTTTGTTAAGTCACTTCAGAATTCGTTTGAAAGCACCTTATCTAATTTGTTTGGCACTATTACGTCGCAACCTAAAGCGATACCATCACCATTTAGCAAGTTGTTTTCCTAAGTTAATACTGTTTGTCGCACCTGTTTATTTTTTGTTTAAGGACTTCAGTTTTGATCTGTTTCATGACTAATAGACGATACCCATAATTTGACTTCACGATGATATGATAACGTCGATGGATCAATCAATTCGAATCGAAGACGTTGGAGATGCTATATTGATTTCGCAGATAGATTGGATGATTTAACGGATTGAAATAAGTTTGACAAGCCTATCAACAGATAAGTTTTTGATTAATTGCTAGTATGGTTGACTACGGTTGATAGTTTGTTTGGTATACGTATATGATTTTACTCCTTAGAATCGGTATTCAATTGGCATTGACTCTTCTCAACGAGTACGCAATGCCAAGCACTAGTATAGTGCCAGTTTTTTTCTGTGAACTTCGTTAGCGGTTTGAAACTAATTGGTATTTGATATTTTAAACGAATTAGGCAACTGATTGTGACTCTCATCCTAGACTGTGTGTTCGGCGACACTTGAGAAGACATTTTGTGTATTGACTTTGATTAATTTTTGATCTTTGGTGATTCGTGATTATACATACATGGAATTGTATTGTGTATTTTTGTGTGTTTAAGAACTCGACTAAGCACTTGGTTCTCAATATGGTTGACACGATTTGGATGATTGACTCTCCTTATGGCCGTTCACTGCAATGATTCCCAGGATTCTTGACGACAACCATTTGGACTTGATATGGTGACTATAGAACTGGACAAGCAGTTGGTTTGTTAAATTGGTAACTACTCATATTTTTTGACATTAATCTTAATATTTATTATCACTTAATTTAATGAAGTGCCAACATTGACTTCAGAAACTAGTAGAATTACGATTGTTTATTAATTTTGTCTTTAATTATATACGTACATTCTCAACATTGACTGACGACTCATGACTTTGACATAATCCAAACTGTGACGTCAATTTAAAATTGGTTGTGTTTTTACCATTCTCCACCTACGTTGGTGAGTTGTCTTTCTGGACAATCTACACAATAGAGTCATTAGTTTGGCTGAGTGCGAACTTTTTGGCTCGCTTTCTAGTTTAAACTGTGACCCATCCACTTCAAATTCAAGTACTAATTTTGACATCTTTTTATTGAAGCATTAACCAATGCAGCGTGTGCGAGATTTAAAAGTGACGTTCAAGTTTGTGAAACGGAGTTAAAACGGAATACTAGTTAGCTTATTGACGGGGATTGGTCTTATTGATTTCGAGACGAAAACCTAATGTGACTTTTCGAGGCACGATGTAATGAAACGGAGTAACGACTTTGAAAGCTTCACGATGACAGTAGTATAGACGATAGACTTGTTTCTCGGACTTTTTTGACGACTTTTAATTGTAACGGATTTAACGAGCGTAAAAATGCGGAAAACAGGCAGAATTTCTACGCGCAGTATTAGTATTTGTTTTTGTGATCACTATACGTTAGTAGTAATTTTGTATGCGACAGATAATCAGTCATATTATATATATTAGTCTGTGTAGCTGTAGTTAGTTTTTTGTAGGGGGGTTGATGTAAACGTGTACAGAATTGCTATTTGATTTTGATAATTCGTAGTGGATTTTGTGTTTGAAGTTCGTTATGCATATTCAGAAAATCCAAAAAAGCAATATTCGAAAAACCCAAAAATATTTGCGTTATTTTTTTGTTTTTCGTGTTACTTATATTGTTTATTTTATTGTTAGTGTGGTTGTTTACGTACGGTTGTTACTAAATACGGTTACCTATATTGGTTTATTTGTGTTTTCAGCTAATGTTGTTGATCGTGTATATATGTTTATTTGTATGTTGTTGTTTTCGATGATAATCGTATTTTTACTACGCGATGCATTATGAATAATTATGACTTACTAGTCACTTAGTATAAAATGACATTTTATTCTATTTAATTCTTCTCTAAAAAAAGATCATCTCTTTTCAGAGCACTTCTTCTCTCACTTTCGCTTACAGAACTTCTTTCTTTTTCCCTATGTTTTGATTGCACTGTCGGTCGCAGTATAGCCAATATATTATAAGTGTATGTGTTTCTAATTCGACTACAACAACGGATATAACGACAACTAAATTGGACATCTTCTGCAGATACAGCTCCGATCCAGATATGAGAGTTCATACGGGTTTGAACTCATCCTATGTTGAAACCAGAAGACCATCACCCTAAAACTTCAACTATAAAACTACAACAACAACTACTACAACGATTCTTAAAATTTATAGACAATATAGACTTTAATTTTGTTTGCTTCGTATATGCCTAATTGTTTGTTTGTTTTCGTTAATTTTTAATCTATTTTGCCTTAATTTTTGCCGGTATTATGCCTTATAATTTTTGCCATTGTTTCAGTCATAATTTTTGTGCTTTATTTATGTGCCATGTACAGTTATTT